>VYXB01003965.1:0-15467 GCA_013397135.1 Pachyramphus minor | reverse complement strand
TTTTTTTCCTCCATTCTCTCCTCCTTACTAACAGAAAACCTTACTATTTTTGTAGTCAAGAGTACTAGTTTGATGCAAAGTGCTATGACAAAGCTGGTATGGTCAAAATTCATTAAGCCTTTTTGCAAGAGTGAAATTTAAGTTTCTGTATTTCAAAAATGCATTGGGGAAATTCCAATGTATTTAGAATGTAATATGAAAAACTCAGCTCTTGTATTTCTGTTTTTTCTGTGGTATTCAGTGTCCTGTATATAACAGGACCTGTCCTGTAATATAACATTCAACATCCCTTAATATCATTTATATTGCAAGTTCACCTATGGGAGTTTAAACTCCCATGACATGTATTTTTCATTTAGTCACCAGAACTTTCCATGTCAGTAGGAGCTCACCCTCATAATATCACTCTTCAATTTGCAGCAGTTGATAGCCTTTTTATCTGTCTTTTCTTGTTAACTCTTAAAATACAGATAACTATGTAGGAGAAAACAGCAGCTTGAAAAATAAAGAATGCATTTTTGCTTTCACTGGATATTTGTTGCTGACCTCAGAAGAGAGTCTAATTTTTTAACTAAGCACTGCATCTCACTGTGATGTTGTGAAATGAGATGAAGGTCAGTCTTCACTTTCAGTGTGCAGGCAACAACAGCATCTTGTACTTAGTTCAACTGTAGAATGAGATGAAAACCACCACTAAAACAAACAATTCACTGTGGAGAATGGACAGCGCCAAAAAGGCAAGAAGTTACCCTGAGCATGAGACAATAAAGCTTAGAGTGCTCACAAGCTTCTAACTCAGTATTTCATAGTTGAAATGATACAGAAGGTCTTCCAGTAGATTTTACTGTTCTAATAAAACTTGTAGGATCATATCCACTGGCCTTTAGTTATCCTTCAGCATCCACATTTTAATAGATGAATGAAAGGAAGATGATAAACAGGCTGTAGACTGGAACTCCTATATAGATATAGGAACGTGAGTGACAGTTCTGCTCCATGTAGCTACAGTTTGTGATTTGTGTTTCATTTGGACACTCAAAAGAAGGGAATTATATATTTCTTATGAGAAACTGAAAATTAATCCATGAATATTTTTTCAGTTGAAATTTTGTTGATACCTGCAGTGCTGAAGACATACTTTAAATCAGGTTCTCCACTTTGTACTGCATTTACTATTTGGTAGCTTTTCATAGCAACTAGAAAATGAAATTACTGTGTTTCCTTTCTACTTTATCCTGTGAGATTTTCTGTCAGGAAAACCCTTCTGTGGGAGTTATGAAAGATGGCTGCTCCAAGTTATGCTGATGGCTAAAACCACATTTTAGTAATATGGAAATCTTCTATTCTGGATATTAATGACTGACATTCTCATTTTATCATGTTGACTGCACTCAGATAAATCACTTCTAAATTATTAGACAGCTTTGAGTCTTCTCATACTATTTAGTTTGATGGGCTTCCCCATATAAATTATTATATTCTTACAGTATCTTTCAATCTTTTATTGATATAAATGCATATTGTATTTGGGTTTTTCAAGTGCAACTGCTCAAAAAATACCTGTAGAACCTAGTGAACTGACTGATGCTTGTTTCGAAGAGTGTATATACAAATTAATATTTTAAAAATTAAAAATAATCAAAATTATGGTAATATGTTAGTGCTTTTTTAAGAAGCCTCTGAAATTTCAAATGTGATCAAACTTTTCCATAAAATCTTTTAAAAAGTATAATAAATTACTCAGGTTGAAATCAGGAGGAATAGCATGGCAGAACTCTAACTGATGCAAATAATTTACTAATGGAAATGTGGAAGTGAACAATACATGATGGTCTAATTCCACTGTTATTGAATATATCTCTAAAAAGGTAATTTTGAAGTTATTTCACTTTGTCAAGCCATTTATTACTGAAAGATGAGGAAAGCAAGTATTTATTTTTCTTTGTGTAAAAGTACTTACAAGCTCCCCAACCCCTCTTCAGAAAACATAAAAGTTCAGAAAAATAAAAATCTGTCAATTCTAACATGTGAGAAGATTTGTCCTCCCTTTCCTAAAAAAATTGATAATTATAATGTCTTGGTATATAGGCAATGAAGTCTAAAGCAGAACTGCTGCATAAAGCCCAATGCATAGGGCAAGGGTAGTCTTGCATAATGTTTCAGGTTGGATTCACATTTTTTTTGAATCTGGCAGTATTTAACCCAAGCATAAGCCCAGATAGAGCTGACATAAAGATATTTCTCTTCCAATCTTTCTTGTTACTGTTGTCCAAGCAGAACAGACTACAAGGCACAACCTCTAGAGAGCTACTCTTTACAGGGAAAGAAACCATCAAATCAACATAAATTGCACTCTTTGGACAATAAGTGATCTCAGAGGGAAACAAAAGGTTACAAATAGCTTTTTCCAAAGTACATGACTCTGAATTCTAATTTTCACTTTCTCTACATTTCACACTTATTTCATTTGCCCCAGTTGGTGATATAGGCCCAAATTGTGTGAAGTCTTATGACTTTACAGTATTCTGTAAGTGACAAGAACACAGCCCTTTGCAGCTGATGCCACTATATGAAGTTTCATTGGTGGTGTTTGAGGGTTCTTTTCCAGTTGTACACATCTCTTAGTTTTTTAGCATGCAAAGCATGTTGCACACAGGAGTCTTGTATTACAGCTTAATCAGCTTTGTAGGAAATGTGTTTCTACTTGCCACAATTCATCACTTATTTTTCCAAAAACATTCTATTTTGTTGTCACTTTCACCTCTGTGGACTTCTGAAACAAATGTTTAAACTGCAAAGCACCACATTGGCTACAGATGAAAATAATCAACATTTATGAGGAAGGATAATACATCTTACAATTTTTAGGTTGGTCACAAAATCTCTGTGTTATCAGAAGTCTTTTTGCTCAAATTTTTGAATGCTTCTCCATAAATCTACACCAAGTTTCAGAGACCTGGGAATACCATGCAAAGTAAATAGTTCTACCTAAAATCAGTCTTCATTTATCTCATGTGTTTTTTGAGCATTCCAGTTCAATTTATTTGCAGACTTTTTATTTAGCATCTTTTTCTTGGAAACTGACTCTCAATATAACCTACACAGCTCTGTTATACAAGAGACGAAAGACACTTAGATCTCTGACTTACTGTGTTTCAGGAGAGGATTTTCTGGGGGAAGGAGGGTAGATTTTCTGTGAATTTTCCCTCCAGCTCAGGGTAGACTGAAAGACCTTCAGGCATAAATGTATTATTCCAACTATTGAAGATCCCTAATACGAACATGAAAAAACTAATTAGCTTTTCCTGTAGACCAAATTGCTTTTCAATCCTTGTAAAAATACACTCTTTAAAATAAAAAGTAAAAATGGTATTGAATTAGCAGTTACTGGATGTGCAGTCTCTGCTTTTCATTATTTTATACTGAAATTCTATTTAATTTAATAGAATAAATAACTGCTATATTGCCATAGAACTCCTTGTAGAAGAGTTAGAATTCAAGGCAAATGGGTTAGGTGTGAAATACCTTATTTTGAATGGAAAGCGACTAGCTATTCAATTTCCTTCATTTGAGTCTAAATTCCATAGCTATTCAAAGCTTTGGTTATCTATCAGATTCCTTTAACTTATTCAGACACAGATAATATAGAAAATTCCTTTTGTTTGATTTCTATTGGATGACTAAGTATTTCTCTGAAGCATATGAAACAAGCTCATCAAATTCAAACAATTGAAGGGGACCTCATTCAAGAAAAAATAGGAGAATTTAGATAAGGTATGTGAAAGGTAAGAGAAAAGGTGTAGAGTTATGCTATTCCACCTTATTTACATGGGTATATTTTATTTATACTTCTTATTTAGCGAATCAAGGGGTATGGGAGCTAAGTGCGTTCCTGGGAGTTTGTTATGAAACATTTTAATTAACAGAATTTAAGAATGTTAAAATGTTCTTATATTAAAAAACTGTGTTTAAGCAGAGGCAGCAAGCTGGTGCTTGAAGAATAGCTGCTGTATTTTGTTTATTTGGAGGAAATGGCAGAAATACCTTCGTATATTTTAGAGAAGGGCCAGGAATATGAATGGGCAGCATCCCAACCAAAACATCTCTTTACAATATTACTATTTGAAAGGAATAATGATCAACTCTGCAAGTGGTAAGTCTCACCTTTTAGTGAGTTAAAGAAACACAGAGAGATTAAAAAAACAGACCTTTGGAGCACAGTTTTTTCTTTATTTTACCACTGGCCAACAGAACAACAGATTTCATCCTGTTTTCCTAATATGTAAACTAGGAAATTTTCACAGTGCTTGTGAAGCCATGTGGATGATCAGACGGAGCACCTGGATTAACTCAAAGTATTTTCTAATCATTGCAGCAACTTGTGGGGTGAATTGCTGACATTTGGGAGTGCTGTAATGACCTGCACATTTCTTCCCACTATTTGAACATTAAATGGAAGATTGTTTGCTGGTGAGAGTGACACTTTTTTTTACCAACATGTCAATTCCAATAACAGCTTACTGGAGTAAGGAGTTTGTATGGATTGAAAATTCAGGTCACATCAAAAAAGCTTTATTACTAAATGAGCAGTAAACACAGATATCAGTAAGATGCTTTGCCAAATGTTTTTACTGCAGTTAAGGTGCAACTGAAGCTTTATTTAGTTTAGGAAAAAAATCTGGTTTACGTACTAATTAGAAATATAATAGCACAGAATTAAGTCTAGGCTTGCTGTCTGTTTTCTCTGAGCTCCCAAGTGAGTCTTGTAACCTGTATTGAGCTAACTGATGGCTCAGTCACATCTATTATTTGTGAAACTAGAGTGGATATTTCCAAGTAGAATGCCTTCTTCCCTCTTGCTACAGAGACTGAAGGAATGGGTTAATTGCCTTTTATTAAGGAAAGAACTGTAGAGACAAGAAAAGATGTTGAAAGTCTTAATCTGTTTGATTTCCTATATGTACAATTCCTGCAGGTATAAACCTGAAAAGATATTAATTATCACAGTTTAAGGCTTATGTACTAATAAACTGCTACTAAAACATCTCAAAAATCCCAGAATTATTTAGACTCTGTATCTACATCACTGACTTTCAATCTGAAAAGGCTTATTTAATTCCCAGTTAAATTCACAATTTTTAAGGTCATTATTTTTAGATTTCAATATGCACTAGGATAAGTTATCATGACTATCTGAAATTTCACATAAATGTGGATCATTTTGCCTCTAAGAAGTTCTTACCTAAGACAGCTGAAATGATTTGTTTCTCTGCAGAAACTCACTGTGTATGTGATATTGGTAGCAGTGATCCAAAAGAGCACAGGAAGCAAATAACACAGATCTCATGGGCTCTGAGCAGCTGCTGACCAACGAAGATGGCACCTAGGCATTGGAGTAGATGTGCATTTTTACATGCTTTTTATGCAGAATTCTGCACATTGCCTGAAGATGTGGCTTCATTATTAGCTGACCTAAGTTCATCTGAGCTGATGCTGCTTCAGAAAAGAGTGACACCAAGACACACTTCCTTGCACTTTCCTGTTTTTCGGTCCCAGCACTGGGGGCCAGAGAGCTGATCTCTTTGAAAGCCACTTCTTTCTTTTCTTTTTTTTAATGAATATGCTTAGCTGAGTTTGTTCTCTGATTTTTCTCACTCTGTCACCCAGTTGGTTCTGGCACCATGGCAAAGGAGGGGATGTGTGGTGAGCTACGAGACATCTCAATAAACATTGAAGAACATCCTAAGATGCTCTGTGTTCTGAAATCTTTGTGTTAGTTATCCTCATTTATAACCAAAACTCTCCTAGTCATAGCCCAGTCACCTTTTGCCATTCAAGAGTCAACACAATACCTAGAAACTAACAACTGATCCCCCTCAGAGGAGACAAGGGGAGCCTGAAAGCCTCCTCCTGTGGGTCCTGCTGTGTGAAGAAACAAGGACCTGCCACTGCTGTTACTGCGGTCTCCCATGGGTAGGGAGATCGAGACTGGTGCCACATTTTGTCCTACGCATATGGCGTGGAAAGGTGTGATAGAAAAGAGTTGTTGTTGTACCACTGTACCATCAGCAGTGCCCTGATCTTGAAATCCTCCACATAGACTAACTGCACTGCCAACACAGAGCAGGGACAGGCAGCATGGTGAAAATGGGCCAGTGGGAAGAGAGGGTGTCAGAGAGAAAAAAGAGCTCCCTGGGCCAGTGATATCAGCCAGGCTGTGATTTAAGAGATTAGTTTGATGCTACATAGAGATGAAACTGTGGGCAGCTGCCATGAACAGGTCAGTCACATTTCTGTCCTTGTCATGTGCTTCTGCTGTGCCTTTTCCAGAAGTTTCCAGCATGCTTTTTCTGAACAGGACCATTACCCAAGCATGAAATAATCATACTACTCAATTTTTATTTTTTTTAACCAGTTTAGTTTTGTGTGTGATTATTGAGTTTTCTTGGGTTATTGCCCCGTTGGATCACCATCCAATGCATGCTAAAGCCATTGTAAAATAAGCTGTGAGTGCTCATAACAGGGAGCTCAGATGAGATGTGGGGTGAGAGAGTAGGATCTCCCTCTATGCTTTTAAACCTACCAGGTAGTAAAAGCTTTTACCTGTTACTCCATCTTAAGGGTCTGCTTTCAGTCCTTCATTAGAGTTATATGCAGCACAATGGTGAAAAAGCATGCATCTCTTTATAGAAAATAAACTGTCAAATATTTTCAAATGCCTGCTATATATGCCACTTCACTATTCTAGTTTTAATAATTGTTAGATAACTGGTTCGTGAGTTCCCTTTGAAAAAGGAGAAAATTAGTTATGTATAAATTTCTACTCTTGTATTCCTGCTATTCATATTGTTTTATAGTGTAGTATGAAGAAATTTTGATTTTGCTTTATTTTAATTTTTCAGTGATCTTACAATAGACATCTCACAGTATCATATTGAAAGATGCAAATGTGATGTGTACTACATCCTCCTATATGCTATGAAACAAAATATTTTAGAGACTTAAAATGTTTTAGAAGCTTAACTACATTTATGAACTGGAAATAATTAAGAAATAGGTGAGAAAAAGAGCAATTAAAATAGAGGAAAAGGATTAAAAAAGTTTTCTTATGGGATTTATAACACTGGTCTGCTAAGCAGGGATATGTAAGAAAGTTGACAGTGATTGCAAAAATTCTATAAGAAGGTTCCTGCATAAATAACGGCAACTAAATGGAAAAAAATGTAAATGTGACAGATTATTATACAAGGTCACCTTTAGTCTGGACAGTGAGATTAATGCCATTTTTAATATATTTGCATTTCATCCTATCCATGAAAAAATAGCAAAAAAATTGTGATTACAGCCAACAGGGCATAAATCTCTGAGAAATACAACTTCAGCCCATCTCAGAATTGTGTTGACAGTCTTCTTTCCTTGTGTTTTTGAAGTGTTATAGTAAGGAATTCAGAATGCTAAAAGTAGGTTTGGATAATCAGCACTGACAGCAAAACTGAGGGAAGGCATTTCTAAAGGAGCTGAAGATGAAACATGTAATTAAATTCACACACCAAAAAACGAGATTATAATTTAGAAAGAAGAAGCCCTCTCCATCTTCCATATTATTACTATTTCAGGTAATGAAATGTTATTTCCTCATAGATATCCTTTAAATAAGTGGATTGCTCCTTGTATAGATATAGTGAGAACTAGAGCACAATGACAAGAGTCTGTGCACATGAGGAAATACCACTTTTGATGAATCTTACCCAAGAAGGGTAAAGCACAATTTCTTGCTGAAGTAGACAATGTGCACTGCGGAGTTGTTACATTAACAGTCTCTTCAGAGACAGTTAAGCAAAAAAAGTAACATTCCTTACATGTTCTGTAGGAATGACCTAGACTATATTAGTGTCTTTTTTTTTTTCTCTTACTATTAGCATATTTTCCCATTACATAGTAAAGCCATGATTTCAGCCTGCTTTTTAGTAGGACAATCTTTAACATTTCAAGGTTTCATTTAGATATACACTGCCTTTAAAAGCTTTTTGTATGGCTGGTATGTTGCTACAGCCTTTTAAATCGCAGTAATATCACATTACATTTACTACAGAGAGCTTCCCAAGTAGATATTTTAGTTTACAGAGTGTTCTATGTTACCTCCTAAATAAACATGAGGTTTTCTGTTACCAGAATGTTCAGCAGTAGCACAGTTCTGAGATAAGAGTAAGCACATGAGGAGGACTGTAATTACAGCAATTATGGAAAAGTAATTTACTAGTTGTGTAAATTGAACAGCTTTGAAAGAGAGTGGATCAACCATAAAAAGAAGTTCAATATTGAAAATAAATATTTTGAGATCTCTGAAATGGTTGTTATGCGGATAAGCAAACTGCAAACATTTTGCCTAAAGTGATATATTTTCATTTTGAAGGTCCTTATAAATATAACTTTGTGTTTTTATAAAAAGACTTTAAAATGTAAGAATTATACATAGATATGCAGATCTGTCGTTTCCCATCTGGTATATACCTAGAACTTACTAAAGAAGCAAATAAACACAGCTGAATTCATATGCATTTGGGGAGAAAAAAAACCAAAACCTGAGCTTTTACGTTTTGAAACAGCTAAAATGACCCTTTTTATTAAAGGAAATTGAGAGGTTAATGCCAAAGGATGCAATAAAAATAGGGTTATCTAGAGAGAAATTAGATCCAAACATGTCTTCTGAAATGTACGTGCAGCCTTACATTACATGTAAATGTCTCAGAAGACAAATCATCATGAAACAGCTATGTTCTAGCCCAAGAATATTCCACCTTAATTTATGAATGTTTGGTCAAGAGAAAAACAGGACTTTGTCAGCTCTTTCTGAAGAATCCACAAAATGAGATTAAGGAAAGCAAGACCATGTATCCCATATGAAATTTCTAGAGATATTTGCACCTTGACCACAAGGAGTACACAAATTTTAAAGAGGATATAAATAGAAGGATGAAAACAATATTCTAGCTGAGATTTTTATTGAACCAGGCCCATTTTTAGAGTATCAAAAGCTAGAGCCATGCTAGGGGTAGCTGTGCTCTGCAGCACATGTCAGCACCCTACTGTCCTGCCAAAGTGCCTGCATCCTTCCTGTGAAAATCAGAAGTTAGGGAGAAGAGCTTTATACCTCAACTCCATCCCAAATGGAGATGGTTCATAGACTAGATGCACCCCCAATGCCTGAGGGACTGTCCGGTAGCTCATTTTTAAAGAACATACTTATGATGAGAACGGCAATATTTAGATCTCACCCATCAAGCCAGAGCAGTGCAAAACCTAATGTAATTGACTGGAAAATGATAATAATGTTTCTTTGATCAGATTCCTTAGAATGGATGGTTTGATTATCAGACCATCACTATCAGACCAGACTACCTGCACTTTGCAATATTACATTCGCATTTCTCTCAGTGAATAGCATCCATTACATGCACTTCCATATTCCACAGTCAAACTAAACCACATGACCATTGTATATTCCATTATTTTGTAGTAAGTAATAGCATTTAATTGCATTATCACAATACTAAGTCATTACAAGCAAGTCAGAAACAAATAGCAACTTAGCCTGAATATGTATTTATATCCATTCAAGCTTTGAGGACTGTTACATAAAAACCCTGTCACTTATACTTTGCAGGGAGAAAGTTAAGATTCCTGTCTATGAGTTAAATACTTGAAAACTAAAGGGCTGGGCCAAAACCACTGTAGAAAATAAACTGCTTCTATAGCAACCCTGCTGCTGTAAATGCTTCTTTTATTTGAAGCATTTGACTTAAATGGATTGCAGTTACTCTTGGCAGTATGAAAGGAGGTACCCTAAAACATTTTAAAAACCTCTTGTATTCCACCTTTAAAGCTTTAGTGTATTAACTTGGCAGAAAACGGCTTATAAAAAAACCTCACTTATATGAATGACAAAGCTGAAGAGGTCTGTATGATAGGGAAAGAATACATCACTTTGTCAGTGGGAAAGCATGCAGGTACCAGTGGGGGCTCATAAAATGAAGAAAGAGGATGCAAAGGGATAAAACACCATAACCCTTGGTCTTTTATTTTGTAGCACATCCAGAATTTTTCACTCCCACTTATAACACATGTTTTTTACTATCAATGAAGCTGTACAAAAAGGAAAAAAAAGGTTAAAAAGATACCTATTTGTATCTTACTAACAATTCTCATTCAATGCACAGCACCAAGCCTGACAGAGTTCAAGAAACATTTGGACAATACTCTGAGGCACATGGTGTGACTCTTGAGGATGGTCCTGTGCAGGGCTAAGAGTCAGACTTGATGATCCTTGTGGGTCCCTTCCAACTCCGCATAACCTGTGATTCCGTGATCTGATTTCTTAATTGCTTCTTTCTGTAGCATTAAGTGTGGAAATACCAGACAAGGCTCTACAGGAATCTAGCAAATACTTGTATACAATACTGCAAGATTCTACTTAGATCAAGAAACATTATATTACAGATTTCACTATCTAGTTTTAACTGGAATTAAATTCTATACCATAGAAGGTAAAAATGAGGCTTTAAAATGTATGGGATGACTGAAAGTATTTATGATTATTCCAAAATAGAAATTGCTGTTTTGTCTTTAATGTATATTTGTCTTATTTACATTATTTGCTTTGAAGTAACTTAATTCAAATAAAAAAACTACTACAAAAATAGTCTTCAAATTAAACAAAACTTAACTCAAAAAAATATATACACTAGGAAGATAAGCCCAACTCTATAAAAGTAATAATCTCATGCTTTCAGAAAAACACATAAGTGTAAACAAATCTCCCTGTGTATCCCAAAATTTTATTATTCTTTTCAGAATACCCTCCCCAAGAACTATGAAGACCACTGAACTTTTTTCAGCTGTTTGGGGTTCAACAGGCCAAATGTATCCATAGTAAAATAGAGCTTGAATTTCATTTGAAGAACCTAAAAAACAATTTAACTGTTGGTAGCCTCTTGAAATGTTGAACAAGTTTTTTTAGAGATTACTATGATGGAAGCAAGTGAAAAGGATTGTTGTGTATTGTTTTTGTAAATAATGTCCTTGCATAAAATCCAGATCTATTTTAAGTCAGCTGAAAAATAAGACACCAGTTCTTGCAGTGGAGAATTAGAAAATATTTCAAATTTCTATTTCTTCTCTAAGCAGGAAACTCATTCTGTAAAATCTTATTAAAAGAATCATTAAAATAAAGATAATTTTCATGTTTAATTTGTTGTAAAAACTGCAAAGAGTAATATACCTTCCCATAATTTTATATTCAGCTTTTTCCAAAACATTTATTTTTTTAACAATGCTGAAAAGTATGTATCAAAAATAGCAGGATTCTGTTGCAAGGTTAGTTTTAGGGGTGAGTAAAGAAACATTAATTTGTAAGATGAATTATAAGGAATAAATTGAGTTGGGTTGCTAGGGGGCTTATATGACAGAGAAAAAATCTGATGAGGTTTAGAAACGTATGAAGTTGATAAGATAAAGAAATGCAGAATGCTGTGGTGAATGTTAGCAGGCAGGGATAAGGAAACACTACCAAATGACTCCCTCCCAACAGCCTGGGAGGCAAGTCAGAGCACATGGCTCTGAAGATGAGGAAGGGACAAAGCTGTAAACCCAGGTTGCCTCCCATCCCAATATTAGCAACTAAGTCACACACCTGCTGATGGAAAGGAAGGATTTCCAGTCCAGCAATACAGACATAGCCAAAATGAACATGCAGGGTAAGACATGAAAAATTTAAAATGTACATGAGATCATGGTTTTTACAAAATGTGCAGATGACTTAAGGAACACAAAGTCCATATGCACGCTCAAAATGTGAGCAGAATAAATAACATGAGGGTGATGATACCCAGGTGATGCAGTAAAGAGGCAAATTAGAGGGAGAACAGTATTTCTAAACTGGTTAGACAATAAACACATTGGGGGAAAGATTATGCTTTCTAATGGATTTATGAATTATCTTCCCTGTCATCAAATTATCTGCTTGTGGAATAAATTTTTTACAAAAAATGAATAATAAGAACATCAGCATTTACAAGATGATTAAAATGCTCCAGACGCATACCAACAATCAACCAAAAGCGTTTCTTTCTAAAGAGTCAAAATAGAAAATTTGAATATAGATATGTCATGGTGGGAGAACAGATATTTCTTATACATTTCAGAATTGGTCAAGTTCATGAGAGTCACAAGCAGTTTTCTCAAGGGCTTATTCCCTCTAATGGAATTTTACTGAAGATTGATTACACTACCTTAATAATTAGAAGGTCTTAATAAGCAGTTTACCTTTGATAAATAGAATTGTTAGAAACTACTGTACTCTTGTTGTAAGCTAATAAGGTTGAAGTGTCAAGTTTTAGAACGCATTTTAATCTTGGTGTTACATGGTAATTAAAGGTAATTAATAATCCAGAAATAATCATCAATAAAAACCCTAATTCCTTTTCCTCATTTAAGAAATTCTTTACAGAGCATAGATGAGGTATTCACAAAACAGAAAAATTCATAAAAGAGACACTTTCCCTCATTTTTAATCACCCTGGGAGAGGAAAAAAAAAAAGGTCAGTAAGACCAGAAGCTGTGACCAAGAGTTCAGCATAGAAAGCTTTCCAGAGGACAGGGTGTTCAGAGAGACCCAGATCACTGCAAAGGCAAATAGAGTGCTCTTGGATCACCCACATACCCACTGAGTGTGGGTTTTAGGGGATATGTGAGTTCTTTCACAAGAACTACCTTATCTTGAAGACAGCTCTGAAGATACTCTCAGAGCACATAATGTGGAAAAGAGATGAATGTGGCCTTGGTCCTAGTCTTGGCTTCTGTACACCTTCATAGGTACACACAGCGAGGCATTACTGCAACAGTTTCAGCTTTATCAAAAATATAAATGGAGGTTGGATTTGGAGAAGGGGGATAAAATTGGAAGCCTAGACTGGGTTCTGAAGAGCTTGCCCATTCCTTAATCTACCCTGCACCTTACTGACTACTAGTGACAATGTATTTTCAAGCATGATCCCACTTAAAGATCACAATCTAAATATCAAATAGTTTTGAATAGGTAGACGAAAATATTCATCATCCTGTAGCACTGCAAAATAAAAACAGTCCCCTTCCTCACAGCAATAACAGGTCTCTTGTGGAGTTCATAAAGCAGTTAGTCACCTTTTGCAATAGTACGTCTTAAATATTGAGTGAAAAAAGAATCCATTGCAGGGTAATTAATTATGTTAATTCCCCTCGATGTCCCAAATGGATTGATCATGACTCTTAAGCAGGCAAATTTCATTTACTTTATTTAAAACAGATGCAGTATAATCAATGCTAAATTTCCGATTAACCATAAAAGCCCTGTTTGAATAAGTGATCCTTGGCATTTTAATAGGTTTTGATATAACTATATTGTGTAAGTAGGGTTTATTAATACCATAGGACTGGAAGCATAGTGTGATATGAGGAGAATTGGTTCCTGTTTTGTAAAACTGTTAATATCCTGTGTAGATGACCTTGCACCTCCTTTCACATATATTTTAGCTCAAGGAAGCAAGTGAAATTTAAAGCCTAACTACAAATAACAGTGAGACAGAAAAAATAATTTTGATTTGTGAGGAATTAAAGTAGGACTTTATCTCATTAAGAACATGGATAAATGATTACACATCTTAAAATCTAAACTGTGCAACAAAAATAAGGTAGTGAACATAAAAAGAAGTAGACAACATTATAGTTTCACTAAATATGTGCATACTGTAACCAAGGCAAAGAGTTCCTTAAATCTTTGTGATTTATGGGCAAGAAAGTCAACTCACTTTGCACATGAAGGGTCCCATAAAAGCAGTTTCAATAACAATATTTTATTTTAAAAGCTTGCTAAATTTTTTTTCTTTCATGTTGCTGTGCTATACTCTGTGTGGCATGACTGAAATGTAAGAGCTCATGTTGCTGTAAATGTTGTTTTGCTATTTGTTTGGGGTGACTTACATAACTCCTAAATGGTGTAGTGGCTATGAAACCTTTATAACACTCTGCATGATTACTGATTCTAACCATATGTTGGTGTGTATCAACCATATGATACATGTACACTGTAAAGCGCAGGCCTTACATAGTGCTTAATAAGACAAATGTCAATGTAACTTAACAATAGTGACAAAGTTTACCAACACAAAATCTGTAAACTTTAGTTTAGCAGTATAAAGTCAACAGGAAGAATAGCTGAGTACAGATATATAAGATGGCCCTTGCACAGAGTGGAAGGTTTAGCTAGCCCATCTTAAGAGGCATTTAATTTGCACTTGCTTCTCTTACAATGTTTTATGCCATTGTGGATAGATTACTTATTTTAAAACAAAATACTTCACATGTTAGCAGTCCTGTTTCCATTCTCACAGCAAAACTGTTCCCAGGAAGATGAGGCATTAGAAGGCTAGACCTAAAGCATGGCTTCTGGAAATACTGATGAGCAAGGACCTTTGATTCTCCATCTTTGCCACAAAAGGCACTGCAGGAAGAGAACTCGCCTTCCCCAGAAAATGAATCCATGGTGTGGCAAAACACATGCAGGCCCATCTTGTCCATCATAGCACTGCACAGCCTCATCTACCACTAGACACTTTTGAGAATTGGATGGAANACAAAGACCTTCCACAGTTCTTCGTTCGCAAAGTCTGGCCATTATATATTATTATTATATATGTATAAAATCAAAGTATATTAGTTCACTACAACTGAAATATTTTCTGGGAAGATGCAATCTTCCTTTAAATTGTACTGGTATGTGTTTTTGTTAGAGGCACTTACATAAGATAAAAGGGAATGAAGTGAAGTCCATCATTTGTAGAGGCGCTTAATATGGTGGTTTTTCTTTTTCTTTCTTGATGAAAAGTGACATGACGTTTCAGGACAAACCCAGTATGGAGTGATGAAGTTTTAAAAATCTTAAATATTTATGCATGATGAGGAATTAATTTTCTACATATTTCTAGCAATCTCTCCTCAAATTTTCTCAAGAGAAACCGATTAGCAAGGGTAGAGTTCTCACAAAGAGGGATGTCCTTGCCCACAGCACAATCCTTAGAAGTGGATACATCTTTAATTAAAAGTAAATAAGTGAGGAAAATAACTGTTGCTGGAGCACTTAAAATTACTTGTTTCAATATTTGTTTGTTTATACCATAAAATGTATCTTGGGCAGTGCTGTCACTTGTTACTCAGTACATACTTAATGAGAAACACCATGAGACGAATGTAGCAGCAGCAGTATGTTTCATCAAGGTTACAAAAAAAAACTTAAGGAAAGGAAACCTGACTAGATTAATTGTGCATCTGTTAACACACTGCAGTTTCAAAGACATTATGCCTTTTATCTTGTACAAATATTGGTAGAAGAGCATATATCATTAGGAAAGGGAAAACTGAGACAGCTAATTTGGAAA
>VYXB01003963.1:141998-167667 GCA_013397135.1 Pachyramphus minor | reverse complement strand
TGTTTCTACTAAGTACGTGTTTGAGCACGAAGTCATTTCAATTCTGGCCAGTGTTCTTAAATATCATTCAGTTACTCTCAAAAGTGTTTTTATGTGATTTCTTCGTAAATAATGATTTCTCAGTTTGTCGAGTATGTTTTTAATTTTTGTGTCTGTGAGAGATATTTGGTTCAATATTAACTACTTTGTTGGGTTTATTAGATATAGTACATCTGGGCTCCCTGCAGTCCATAAATACTCAAACTTACAACATGTGAGCAAGGTAGGAAAGGGGGATCTCCTCCCTTTTACAGGATAGGAAATGTGGCACAAAGAAATTGAGAACTCGGCAGTTCACAGCCTCTTGTTTCAAGCTCCCACACAGAGCTCAATCTACAGTTCAATCTTCATCTCAGTCTGGAGTTTGCTAACCCAGCTACGTGGACCAGGTGTGTTCCTCAACATAAGCTCCTCAAAAGGATCCCGCTACCCAGATCCTATTGATTTCACAGGGAAATAGGCACTAAAATATCTCTTCGAAAACATCATCTGGCTTACTGTGAGGAACTTACGAGAGGTCCATGCTAGACTACTGAGTTATAAATTTCGGACTTCTAAATCTTGCCCCATTTCCCTGACTGCTGTCTTGCCTTTCTTCTAGGGAAGTTTTAATGTTTTTCTTTTGTCTCATCTTCCTCAGAGACTTAGACAAAAGGAAGGCTTTACTGGTATCTCCAGCACAAGTTTTTGAGAGGCAGGGTGGGATATGGGGAGGAGCAGGGAGAAGAAAATACTTTCATGTTCTCTTTTGAAGTTTATTTTAATTCTGACACAGAAATCGAACTGGTAGTTTTCTGGAGACGTGTATGCCTGAATTCTTCACACCTCTCTTTGTCAGAGTTCATTTGACTGAAGCATCAGGGTAATGCTTTGCCAGCAGTTAGTATACTTAGTGTTTCTGTGACCATGAAGCAACCTTCTATAAATACATTACAGCAGTTGTACATGGCTGTCTGAAGAAGTCTGTCTATGAAGATTTATTTGCAAATGTCCTTTTACCCTTTTCTTAACAAGCAATGTTCAAAGGCTGTTTGTATTTTTGGCAGAGCTGTGAGCTTTCTCTTGAGGCTGCTCACATTTCAGTGAACAGGTGACTTGCATACTTCTTCTTTATAAATTATTAGTAAATTACATTGACAGTCTAATATAGAGCAATCATAGTTGACCGTGCTATTTATCATGCTTTGAATTTCTGGTTGATGTTTGCATGTCTTTTGTTTGGTTTGAGGGTTGGGGTTTTACGGTTCATTTGTTTTGGTGTGGTTTTTTCTCCACTTAGAGACCTCAAGAGTGATTTTAGCCTGTTTAAAATGTTTTCAAATACAGCTTCTTTCTTCATGTCTTTTTTTGTATTTCATATGTGTTCTCTGAAGGGGATAATTCGCCTGTATTTGCTTAAAATAATGTTCACTAATTATTCCCTGTTACTAAAGGAGAACACACGAGGTTTGCTAACATATGATACGTGCAGGAACACTCAGGAAATCACAAAGCATATCAATTGAAGAAAATGAACTAATTTCTCAGCAGATTAAATGCTGTACAACTGGTTATTTGTACGATAGTTTTTAGTTTGAATTAAATTCTGAGTTATTCGGATAGAACTTTTGGGAAGTAATATTAACCATATGCGCTGGTTAGTGGCTCAGTGATGGAAAAAACTTGCCTTGTGGTGCCCATGGCTTAATTCCCTGTTGGAATCATCTGCTTGACTTTGTTGAAATTATGCCAGTAGATAATTTGGCCCCCTGGTATTCCAGAAAACATAAAAATGGATGCTGAAACCAGCTAATATCACTAGACTTTAACCAAATATCCTTTACTATGGGAGTGGAGAACAACAATATTTTTTAAAAGAGTGATGTGTCTAACTACAAGGTCAGACAAACTGTGTCTTTTTATATTCATGTACCAGTCAAAACTTATTTCATAGAAGGATTAAGGCACTGTGTAATTTCTATAACAGTAAGTATTAGAAATCAGAAAGCTGAACAACACAATTACATAGAAATAAAAGAACAGATGCTAACTCTGGAGCAAACTTGAAAAATGACACTTCATACAGTCACCTGAGAATTCAGATGCTTACTGCAGGCTCCTCCAGCTCAAGAACTTTTGCATTTCCCTTTCACTGTCCAGACACATATCTTTTTTAATCCTTGCTCAACCCCTGTCCTCTCAGAAGGCACAGCTCCTTTCCATACTGTGATTAACTGCACTGCTTCTGATCTGATTACACACAAGTCGTGTTCTACACAGGAAATGTGGCAGTTTCTGTGGTGAAAGTCTCTGTGCATGGCATGGGTGTCCAGGAGAAAGCCCTCTACAGTCACTTCCTCTTTCCTCTTTTTGGGGTCCTCAGGCCAGGTGGGATTCCTCATCTCCCTTACCCTTTATTGTGGTGGTAGCAACAGAAGCCAAAATAGGAGAAGATAGTTCAGCAGCCCTGGCAATTTCTTCTCTGGATGGCAGTGATATTACTCAGCAGATGCCTCTGCCTGAGAGGTTTCAGTGCGCTCTCAAGCCTGTTTTATAGTTCTTCTCCCTTTCTACAGTTTCAGAGGATGAGAGGAAGTGAGAACACAAACTGCATCTGAGATTGTCAAAAGAGCATGGGGTGCTTAGGCCATTAACAGCATTTATGATTATAATCTTAAAGCAGAAACACACAGTGATTCTGTGTATGTTAATATTAGCCATGGTATGGTCATGAGAGATCAGTATCATAGATCCCCAGACTATCAGTTTGCTCAGAATTGCTTTTGTTTCCTGTTCAGAGCTGGAGTTCCTTATAACATGAAGATAATAGCTGTTATCTTTCTATTTATACTGTAGCTGAGATACCAATGCCTAATGGAAAACAGCATGCTGGCAGCACTAGATTTTAGGATGACTGTAATGGAAGTTATCAGTGTCTTCAGAAACATGAAAGGGAAAAAAAAGAATTATTTTTATGAAGAAAATTTTTAATTTTTAGACTATCAAAATGCCCAAAATAACATAATTTTAAATATGCAAGTTTAGAATACATGTAGCAAACATATTGATGTGTCAGCTGATAATGCATAAAATGTCCCTAATTAGCAACTGACAGTGTGCATCATAACAGTTTGGACATTTTATAATTGCATTTCTTGATACTACACAAATACATGTGGTAGAAGCAAATGGCTCTCAAGGTCTTTATGCAGAGAAGCATGAAAAAAGCATGTGTTTTTAAAAGTGTGCAAATAGTGTATGGCCCCAAAACATAAACCACGGTAGTAATGGTAAAAGTAATTTTCAAATATCACTGGGCACAGTCTGGTCACAATAAATAAATAAACGCATCAAACTGTTTGCTAGGTGTCATGGGTTATCAGCCCCCCTGGGCTGAAATAGTCAGATCCAGGTGGATTTCTGGAGCAAAGCCAATCAAAAGTTTTAGTAGTGCCTCTGCTAATGACATATTTAAGAAAATGGAAGAGAAGGTGGATTGCGCAGAAGAAATTAAGAGCCATGATGTAAGAGGGAGGCAGCAGACCCCTGAAATGGTGACAATAGGTAACAAATCCCAGTGCTAGAAGACAAACCCAAATGTCACTAAATTCTGTTTTGAACTTTGTTTTTACATGGGTGTGTTGTAGAGGAGCTCATAAACAGCTGCATGAACAGATTTAGAGCAAATCTAAAGTAAAGCTAATGTTTTGTTCTATCCCCTGAGCACATATGTGCCTGGTTCCTTCTGTGCATTAACCTTGGAATGCGCTGTCAAAGACCATGTGCAAGTGCTTTGTGTTTGACTCATCGAGATTGAATCCAATAGTTGATTGCTGAGCAAGTGAAAAACAAAATCTCCTCCTGACATCATAAGCAAATCTTATATTTCTTCCATCCATGTGCTATCATAGGATTAGTCATACTAGTCATAGGGTTATGGAACTTCTCACATTATCTTGAGTCCGTAACATATCTCATAATTTTTTCCTGCTGTCGGTCACGTATTTACCTATCTGTTAGGTCAGCCATTTAGACTGCTGGTTTCTTGAAATGTGTCCCACTGTATTTTGCTGTATTTGTACAAATTTGTAGTGCAAAGGCACCTTGATCCAGCTGGGATCTGTAGTCTAAATAGTTATTATGCAAATTTTAGCCTTTAATAGACTTGAATAATTGTTTTTCAGTAATATTGATTGGCAGCAGTTATCTGTGGTGTAGTAGGTTTGTATTGTGCGGGAAGGAAGAGAGTAATGTTTAGACAAATCCTTGAAAGTGCCCTTTTGATTTGTGGAATACATATAAACAGCAAATCCAACATATTTTTGAAATGCATAAAAAACTCCATATGCAGCTTCTTTAGATGACTTGCCATCCCTGCCCTGCAGTTTGCTTGGCCAGGGATGGTAATCTCAAATGCTCTCAAATTTGTGTGGTTAATGTTGTAAGCCTTATTGTAAGCCTCTAGTGTATTTATAACTTAAATGGAAGTAAAATTTTGTTAAAGTTTTGGCAGAGATTTCAAAATATAGAGGAAAGGATCTGAATTTAACTGCAGTTTAAATATCTCTTGACTTACTGCAAGTCAAATCCTATAAAAATAGTTTTTCCCTTGTATGTGCTAGGGTCATCTTGCCTTGGCCTGTGCTGAGCTCTGTTATACTGCTGCATAGCTTTATAGTTCAAATTTTTATTTCAAAGCTTATGTGCTCTATGTCTGAGCTGTTGAAAAGAACAAAAGTTCTGTGAAACTGCTCAGGAGGTGAATCCATACTATGCCACTTTCCAGTGACTGCTTATTTCAGCACAGTGTTTAACATAGCCTCCAAGAGTTCCCCTGAGCCTCAAATCAGCATCAAACTGAAAAGAAACCTGGCCAGAGTAGAACACTATGTTTCGCACAGCTTCAGAATACTTATTTTCTTTTCAACTTATCCTCCAAGCAATTGAGTCTCTAAATTGACATCATGCTAGGTGACATGCTTAGGAGGGTACATCACTAAAAGCATTAAATTGCTCATTTCTCTTAAAAGAGAAATACAAAATACAAAGAAACTAGACAAAAAATACAAAAGTTTTCTGATGTTAGTGGAGTGTAGAGATGAGAAATGTGGAAATAACTGCTTGTACAGTTGTTATCAGCTTTGACTTTCCTTCACCTACCAACATTCTTTGGAAGCAATTAGGGCTTGTGGTATCTTGAGAAGTTGTTTATATATTTTGGAAGCAAAAGGATAGAAATGGTCTGGTTGAAAGTCCTCTCAAGCAGTACCCCTAAATAGTGCTGTGAGTTTCAGCCCTTTGGCCCCTCTTATGGCTGTGGTTTATCTTAGAGACCTTAGTCCAGCAACAGATGGTAGACACAAGGTCTTCTGTCAGAATTGTTACATGAAGAGATTGTCCTAGCCCAGACCCCAGGGACCCAATTTCATTTTCATTGCCCAGTACTTTAGGATTAGAGTGTGATACTTTCTTATGCCTTAACCTCAAACATCTGTTTACTGCAAGGTCTCATTTCCCAGTTCTCTTTGCCATTCTTGTCTTCCCATAGGAAATAAATGGAGAATTGGTTTCAGCTTCACTTCAGGTATAAATAACCGGGATAAATCTGGCACAAAAAGGTGAAATGGAGAAATGTCTTCTTCTAAGAGAATTGTGTTGTCAAAATTGGAAAAGGAATTGTAACCCACAAGAGATGGGTCAAACTTGCTTCAGATAGTGTTCTTTAGAAAGAAAATTTGTCTGAAAGGTGGAATACAAGAGAATTTTGTCTAAATATGCTTAGAAAAAATATTGACTTAACAATGTTTCTGAAACAATTTTTTTTCCCATGAGTTTTTGGTGGACTTTGGAAAAGTACCCATATGAGTTAGGACTTTGCCAATATCTTAATGAGAATTAGGGAACTAGATGCCTATCTGTTTAGCTTCTCATTGTGTTCCTCTATTATATGTACACATTTTTCACTGCATTAAAATCCTTCCCAGTTACATTTTGTTTTTTTACCGGTGTGATAATTTCCACTAATGACAACACATATAACAGTTTTGGTTCAAGTTCCTTGATTTTAAAAAACAAGTAGCATTCATGGGGAAGTAGCAAAATATGAGTAGTAGTTTCGTGGGGAAGACCCTCCAAAAGAACTAAAATAATCCTAGCTGACCTTTGGAACCTGAAAATCTATTACTTTTATGCTACAGTGAGTGTATCTGAATCCTTAAAGTCAAACTAAAGTTGTAAAAATTAATCTCCTAAATTGTGTTTTAATATTCTTTCATGGATTTCATTGGGTTTTTTTTTTCACTATTATCTTTCATAGCTTTGATAAATGGTTGTAGAAAGCCTTTTTTAATGGTATGGGTAGATAGGATTCTGCGTTCCTGGTATTCATCTTTTTTTTTTCCTTAATATTTCTCTTTTTGTCCATTATTCTACTTGTTTGTGTGCTGTAAAGGTACTCTGTGTCACAGTAAAGGTACTCTACTCCTTGTGCTTTGAGACACAACAGAAGATGCTCTGTGTGCAGACAGCTGCTTGTACTTTTGTGAACTCAATTGCAAGCATTTCACGCTGTTTTTTCCTGCTGTGTCCATTGCTGGCAATGGATTCAGTGCTGAGATTATCCAACTTCAATTGCTAAAGTGCTTAATTTTATCTGGTATCCTAATTTTAGTGTGTTTATCGCAGCCATGCCAAGAAATGGATGGCGCAGCAGTTGGAATAGACTATTATCCAAATAATAATAAGAGTCAATATATATTTTTATTTAGAATATTGAAGTAGAACTTTAAAGGGGAAGCTGAATTGGCTGTATTTTCTTAATGATTCTGTACAGATATATAGAAATTGCTATTGTACATGGGACTGAAGTATTGTTTGACTGAATGAAAACAAATGTTTAGGAAAACATAAAAAGTGTATATATCCTCTGATACTTGGCAGCTCAGGGATTGTCAAGGCCAGAGTTGTAGCATGTTTCAGAGTTTTCTTTTTTTTTCTTCTTTGCTGTTGGTCTTTTTAGTCCCTCTTTTGAACCCATGGAGTCCTTAAGCACCCACAACATTTCTAGGCCAGGAATTTCAACAGTTTAACTATGCATTGTACAAGGTACCATTTTCTTTTCTTCCATCTTGTTGTTTGCTTCCTTTGAAATGTCTTAATACTTGTGTTCAAAGAAGCAGTCAAACATCTAGCACAATATTTTAGGAAGGACAAGCTTTTCTCATACTGTTTCGTGAGTTTACCTTGGATACCTGGGATGGTAAGAGAGATAAATAACCTAATAGTTTATAAATGTAGATATCCTTGCAATATCTCTATGAATTAGGGTGCTATTAAGAAGAAGAAGCAGAGAGGCTCTGTCACAGCTTTTGAGATGGCTAGAGACACTGATAATAATAATGCAATATGATTTCCAAAAGCACATAACTGTTTAATTTTATCATCGTCTCATTTTGGTTTTCTAAATACTGATGTCTTAGTTGTACTTAAGTATCTTGCTGAAAGTTAACAGGTATTTTGCACTGCAGCAGAAAGTTAACACCAGCTCTAGGATGGCAGAGTACCATCTGCAATAGTGGCTCATCTTCTGTCTTGGATTTAGAAAGAGGGTTTTTTTGACCTCTGTAAGATCCAGTGCCATCTGGAAACAGTGTTCTGCATTTGTAGTCCTCAGGACGGCTTTCTCAGGGTACCTCCAGCATAACTGAAGCAACATCTGTATCTGCAATAGGTAATGAGAACTCAGAGATAGTACTTTATTGCACTTCTACATGCTTTTCCTTGTCTGTACCATGACTTGCTATGTTCTACTGCCCACTGTGAGCATGAAATAGCAAGAGGAGGAGCTGGAAGTGTTCAGGTGCTCTTGGCAGGGGAGGAAGAACACACAGTGTGCATGTTGGGAAAAGTACATTGGCATTTTGCAGGGCCAGGTCATCACCTCATGTCTGGGGCAACAAACTGTCTGTCTATTCCTTGCTAGTTGTTCAGTGCAATGCTGTTAGTCAGGGAGCAGTAACAGCTGGGAAACAGCAACTGGGCCACAGTGCTCTTGAGATAGTCATGCTTTTCAAACTTCAAATCTCCAAAAATGCACAGGAGAAGGTATCTCTGCATATGTAATTTTCCTTCTGTCCCTGATAGGTGAGGAAGCTGATGCTGCTATAGTTTGATGCATTCAATTATTAAAAAATTCTGAAATAAAAGGACTGTTTCCTGGTATAATCCTGTGACATGAAATAAACTAACACCAGGGTGAGTCAGATCTAAGCTGTTGTAATCAAACAAATATCTTATGTATTTAAGTACAATTTGGAGTACATTTTGCAGTCCCTATGGTTTGTCTTATAATGACAATTCTGTCAGTCCTTTGAAGTGCTTCCTTAAAAATCTGTCCAGTTTCTATAATGGTGATGATGTTTTATTAATTTAAGTGAAAACCAGAATAATCTAACTCTGTGTATTACAGTGAGGCTAAAGGTACCCTTTTTGAATAGAAAAAAATGTTGATATTCTTATAATCAGAAACATGTTCTATGTATAGCTCATCTCTTCTACCAGTTCTATAGGATTATCTAATTTTTTTAATACTTTTAAAGTGTCCCATTGTCAGGCCTGGGTGGCCTATTACACTTAGGTAATCTGATCATTAAATGTTATTATATGCTTAGAGACCATTTTTTAAGTTCACAAGGATTTTGACTCCTAAATTACTTATGTGGCATTGATGATATAGTCCTGTATTCAGCGATCTTTATTCAAAATCAGGTTCATTAGAAGTAACAGGAACTGCTGTAGTTAACATAGTTGTTTTACAGCTGTAGTTGTCTATTCCTCTTTCAGTATAGTTCTGAGCTTTGTTTCTAGAGAAAGTGTTTTAAATGTAAGTGGCTCATCTGCTTTCTATTTTGAACAGAAGTGCAGTAAATAGGCTGTTTTAAAAAGTTTTTGCACTTCTATACAGGTCCTAGCAGAAGATACTATATAAGGTTGTTACAAGTTTAAAATAGGACCTGTCTTATTGAGACATTGTCTTTGAGTGGTCTTGCCTGAATATCGACTGTTGTATAAATCTTTTGAAAATTGCATTATGCTAAAGAAGTTGCATATATAAGAGTCACACAATAAATAAATGAATAATAATTTAAAAAAAAAGTTTGCAATTCCATAGGTAAATGGCTGCTCAAGGTAGAATGAATCCAGGCTTAACTTGCTCATGCACACAAGGACACTCTCAACAGAAAGGAAGAGGTACCTCAAGTGTTCATTAGGAAGGAATAATTAGGAAATTGAGTAGGGATAGTGAGTTTTATACCAAGCCTAAAATTCCTATACTTTTAATTTTGGTTCCTTAGTAAAAGGCTTTGTTTAGGTGCTAGCATACAAATGGATTCATTCAGACTACCGTATACAATAGAACAGAAATTAAGAGAGAGATTTCATGGGCTAGTATGGAGAAAAGTGCTTACAAAGCACACAGTGTTCCTAAGCATTACAGGCCAGGAAAGGACAGTGAAATTGTACCAAACTCACAGAAAGAAGCTTTGTTCTGCTACTCTAGTCGTCTTTCTGTAGAAGCTGTCAAATAACAAAATGAGGTTCATGTTGGATTAAAGAGCAATTTCAAAAGGGGAGACTGGGAGACAGTGTAATGACAGACATAAAGAAGGAATAGTATTTGGGCCTGTTACAATTATTGGCTAGAGTAGGCTTATCCAGGATTTTCATTAAGATGAACATATACTTTTCTTTTTAAAATGATCTACCATTATTTTATCAGTGTCATTTTCAAATGGTATGAAAGTATCAGAAGATTGTTCTGTGTTTCTGTGCCACTGCTGGTCATGGACTCTTTAAATGAAATATCAAAAATACATTTCCATTTCAATCTGTTTTGCAAGGACAGTGTAGTATACTGGAAGCTGAGATCTCAAAGGTAAAGCACATGATTATTTATCTCCCAAAAGCTGACACTGTAGTTTTGAGGATTGGTGAAGAGTATGAGTTTTCTAAGATTAGAAAAAAACATCTCTTAGAGATTAGAGGAAGAATATAGTAACTAGCCCTGCAGCTACAATCCATAGCAATTTAAATTTGTAGAACAAGCATTTCCTCATGCATGCAAGGATAGTCTTCATATAGAAATGAAAATGTTCATGAAAAATTCCAAAGAAGGAAATAATTAGAAAATACTCTGAGTTAATTGCTAGTGCATATTTTTGTGAAGACAACAGTCACACTTTCTAAAAAATGCTAAATCAATGAAGAGACACTATTTAACAGAGTTTGAACTACTTTAATTCTCTTTGTGCCTGGGTAACATTAGATATTTGATGGTGTCCTTGATCTTCAGCAGTCTAAAGCCATAAAAATCAGAAGATATTTTCCTCTGACAACTACACCATGAATGCTTTTCTTTGCTTCCTCCAAGGCATTTCAGCCTCGGTGACTGGTCCTTCAAACTCAGTTTCTGTAATTTGTCAGAGTGTGCTGCTGAAAGGAAATGTCAACCACGTTCTTTGTTGAGGGTCATGACTGTCATATAATATTATTTTTTTAACAGTACGTAAGGACATTACAGTTGAATTTAAAGGATAATCACTTTGATATAACATCGTTCTGTCATAGCCAACAAACCTTAAGGTCTTTTTTTCTCTTCCTAGGAAAAAGAATGACTTGGACTTTCTCTGATGAATCACCACTTTAAATGCAATATTGCCATAGGGCACACTAAATTGTGTTTTAAAAGCAAATTTTGTTTATCATAGGTTGGAAAGACCTTTGAGATAATCAAGTCCAGCCATATATCTAACACTGCAAAGTCCACCACTAAACCATGTTCCTAAGTGACACATTTTATTAGGTTTGCATGACAAGGTTTTGGAAGTCGGGGCTACAGGGATGGCTTCTATGAGAATCCGTTGGAGCTTCCTCATATCTGACAGAGCCATTTGCTATGTTTTCTTTCCACTGTCCATCTGACTAGGAGAATGATAGACCAGGTTCAGCAAGCACCGGGCATCCAGCCAAGGTCAACCCACCACAGACACGTACATTATTTCAAAATTCATATTTACAGTGCATTCCATACTAGTTTTTAGAAAATATTTATGAAGTCGAGCTTCAAAATTCACTCTGCTATGTAAAAAGTTTCCTATCAGGAATAATCATGAGCTGTGTTGGAATATTTTACCTAATTTCAGTTTAATTGCTTATGTGAAAGATTGTAGAAAAACTTGTCTTAATTTCAAAAGAGAATCTGAAAAGTATTTTGAAAGTTTGTGGGGCTTTTAATCTCACTTCAATAATTTCCTTGTCCAGAGAACAATTCTGCAACCTGGTGGTGAGGTCACTCACTCTCATCTTCCAGTCACTC
Organism: Pachyramphus minor; assembly: GCA_013397135.1. Taxonomy (NCBI): domain Eukaryota; kingdom Metazoa; phylum Chordata; class Aves; order Passeriformes; family Tyrannidae; genus Pachyramphus; species Pachyramphus minor. The sequence continues at coordinate 156,275 of VYXB01003963.1, read as the reverse complement.
TATGCTGAAACTGTTTTAACAAGCTTGTTTTGGTGGTCTCAACTGAGAGGAGCATCTCTGTCACAATGGACTCGGTAGTTCAATGGTTATGAAACTTGTGTGGGTGTGAAGTTGTGTTCCACAACTTTTCTAAAAAGTTGCGGCACACAACTTTTTATCTATCCTTTTCTTTCTATCTGACATATGCTGGGTACCTAGAAACTGAGTACCCCCCAAATCATTAATACTTCTTGAAAATTTTTTCTTTCATGTTTGATATACTTTCTACTTCTTCACAGTGTTGAAACATGTATTAACAGTTTTGTATCTGTGCAGAAATATGTGACACATTACTTTGAGAGCAATTAAATTGTTCAGCCCAATGCTTAGTTCATTCCTTGAACAAATCATGAAAGAGAGCTTTCAGAAGGTTTGCAAAGTTTTTTCCTTTCCTAATATTCAGCAGGTTTTTCAGACAGGAACATGGAACACAGTGTTGGCTCTTCAGGAAAAATCTTTCACTTGTAAAAGCCTATAACATAGTGATTCCACTTTTAAAATCACTAGTAAACACCTGGTTTTACCTAAATCATGACTCTCTTTCTCTATGGAAGGCATCAGAAGGGTTCAGGCAACTTGTAACATCCACTTAGCAGTTCTTTAACCAATCAAATCTAGTTTTGAAGGATATCTTACTTTGCCTGTGTAAGACACCCCACTATCAAATCAGCGTGATTTTTAGTTGCACAGGACTGATTTTGATGACAAGCATATTAACTATCCATCATTTCACTGGCTTGCTAGCATGTCTTCTATGTTCATCTTATATGAAATTCAGTTAATTGGAGATACTTAAGCCTTGTTCTTTTTCTCATTTTACTGTGCATAACACTAGCAAACAATGTTACCAAATCGTAGAATCATTTAGTTTGGAAAAGACCTTTAAGATCATTGAGTCCAACTGTTAACCCAGCAGTACCAAGTCCCCAGGTGCCACATCCACACATCTTTAAACACCTTCAGGGATGGTGACTCCATCACTTTGCTGGGCAGCCTGTTCCCATGCGTGATCACCCTTCCAATGAAGAAATTTTTCCTAATATCCAGTTGCTCCCCTGGAGCAATGAGAAAGCATTTCCTCTTGTCCTGTCATGTGTTACGTGAGAGAAGAGAGAAAGCCCCACCTTGCTACAACTTCCTTTCAAATAGTTGTAGAGAGTGATAAGGTCTCCTTTAAACTTTCTTGCCTTTAACCTAAACAACACCAGTTTCCTCAACTGTTCCTCATCAGGCTTGTTCTCCACACCCTTCTCCGGCTCCATTCCCCTTCTCTGGACATGCTTCAGCACCTCAATGTCTTTCTTGCAGTGAGGGGTCCAAAACTGAACACAAAACTCAAGCTACAGCCTCAACAGTGCCCAGTACAGGGGAACAATCACTGCCCTGGTCCTGCTGGCCACACTATTTGTAATACAGGCCAGGATGCCACTGATCTTCTCATCTAGCTGGGCCCACTGCTGCCTCATGTTCAGCTGGCTGTTCACCAACACCCCCAGGTCCTTTTTCACCTGGCAGATTTCCAGGCGTTTCCTCCCCCCAGGCTTGAATGGGGTTGTTGTGCAGGGCCCAGCATTGGCAGAATCAACCTGGTTGCTAGTGGTCCCTCAGGGATTATTCTGGGGGGGGATCTTGGGCATAAAAGCCCCTGGCCCTGTCCAGATCTCGCCAGGTGCTGTTGCTCAAGCTGTGGGCTCCTGGAGGGTCTCTCAGCTCTCCCTGGTTTGGGAAACACCACTGTGCATTACACTAGAGCTCTCTGCTGTGGATTGTGCAAATACCAGAACTGCTTGCCTCAGTGACTGACTATCTATAAAGTCCTTTGAAAAACTGAAATAAATGTTTATAGTGAAGTCTGTTTTTTAATTTAGAACCAATTTTATAAACCTATAAGTCTTGTTTGAGTTTTATAGATGCATATAAGGAGAAGAAAAAGAGATTTGGTCTTGTAAATCTTAGAAGCAGATATTAAAAACAACTTCAATAGTGTTACAAATTCTGAAGTTATGACTAAGAAGAATGGTATTAGCTGTCATTGTTAAAATGAGCTAAAATAAACTGTTGTATTATGTGACCTGTAAGAGGTATTAGGCATTTTATTACCTTCTTGCTATCCACTTCAGTTGGATACCTTTATTAAAGATTGTTTACAGATGTTTTTGAAGGCCGCTGGTTTTATTTTCAAAGCATTGACAGGATGACATTAATGTCCCTAAACATAAAAGAAAGGAAAGAGATAAATTGATCTGAATGTAAGAGGAAGAAAGATAAGCATAAAACAAACTTGTTCATTCCTCCATGCCTAGTCTTTTTATATGCCAACATGTTTGCCATTAATTTAACAGCAGAGGAAATTGGAAAGGAAAAACATTAAAAGAGTAATTCACTGCACAAGATGCTTTTTAAGATTCACATTAGGCACAGCCTCTGAATATGATCTTTGCTTTCATAATGTATTTACTGCTTTGATCTATGTTAAGGTTATAATACGCTAAATGGGGATGAAACATTTTTGATTCTAGGTATCATCACTCTTGATGAAACACTGTAGGTATGACTTAGGTTTAATGATGCAGCCAACGTTTGTGATTTCCTTGCATTGATAGCTCATTCTTCTTCATGGCTTCTGCTTTTCCACCAATCTGTCCATAATACAAATGTGGTGACTTCTCATTAGCTACTTCAGTCCCCTGAAACCTTTTTAATTGTAGATCTTGGAAGGTACATGCAAACCAGAAACAGCCTTAGTAAGCAGGAAAGGTCAGAAGCACAGAAATCTGTGCTTCTGTTTCATTTTTTTAATTGTCATTGAAAATTCATGCACCTTGAAAGAAATACTTACATCCATGACTGGTGTGTAATTTGGAATCAGCAGTCTCTATTTTGATCAGGGAAATTGAAATTAAGATTACTAGTTACTGGCTATTTGTGGCCTGAATGAATTTGAGATTACCCACCTGACAATATCTAGCATTAGGTTGGTCAATTTGTAACACCATTCATTGATCAATAGTAGTAAATACTGACTTTGGAAGACATTTTTATAGGGGAGCTGAGTTTAAAAATTCTTATCCATCTCAAAAAGATCCAGCTTCAAACTGCATGGATTTAACAAGTGGTCTGTAATCTGTTTCAACTCAAATAAATTACTGAGTGTAACTAGAGTGACACGATAATAATTTTTCTTACATATGAATTCTCTTATGATTATTGTTAGCAACAGATTTTAGGTTTTTGTGTGACTTGGTGAAGATTCTTTTAGTCCACTTGTTTTAGAGCTGCTATGAAAATAATGCTTAATCAAAAGATTTCTGTGCCTTTGGGTCCAATACGTCATGAGTTGTCTTTCATTACTAATGTACATAGTGCTAGAACATCTGCTGTGTATTTGGAGAGGTGTAGAAAAATTCACTACCTAGTAATTGGATAATAAAGCTACCGAGCTTGAGATAATTGCTTGTGCTAAACTCTAAATTTCTTTTGCTGCAGGCTAAATCCTCATTCAAATCCTTGACCCATCTTTCTGATGAATTGAATCACTTTGATTTTTACCAGTACTATATTGCATGTTAGTAACTGTTGCATTTTGTTTTGATAATTTGCTAATAGCTGATAATTTGTGTTGGCCCTATTTGTTGTGTTTTGTTTCCTACTAAAATGTAAATTGAACTACATTTACATTTGTTTCATGTAGTCAGTCAGTGTGTAGAGTAGTTCTGTTTGGTCTTCAGCAATTTTTTTCCCATGAATTTTACACAGATAGATGCCAATTCTCTACATTTTTATTTATTGTTCATTAAAAAAAAATTGTAAATTTTCAGGACAAAGAATATAAGATTAGGTTTTATTAGCATGTTGTTTACTTTCCCTCTACATGAGTCAAAAATTATTTTATTGGTCTTATGGCAACTGAAACACTTTTGGAATAACAAATAAAATTATCTAGAATGAGGGGTAAAGTTAGTAGTAGTTAGTGGACTTCCTAGGTATTTTCAGGAATACCAAGGCATTATTGTGACTGAAGAATGTCATAAACCCCTATAGAGAGAATTCAGTTCAACAAGTCAATTTTGGAGGAGGATTTGTTAATTTTTCACTAAATGGTTTATGCTAGCAATGAATGCTGTGGTAATACAAAGTTTGCAGTATCAAAGTTTGTTTTAAATAACTTCAGTGCTGTTTCCTGCAGGGCCTCTGAGAAGGTTTCTGAGAAAAGGGGAAAACAAGAACAGAGACGAATTCTTCCCAAGGGGAAGAATTAGCATTCATTAGAAAAAAAGTACACTTTGTTAGAAAAGGACTCCTTGTTGTAGCTCACAGCAATATTATACAAATTACTTTGTTCACTGGAATATATTGAATTGTCCTAAGCATTTTTGTGTCCATTTCTTCCCTGTGATGTCTAACTGATGTTTCTGCTTTCAGCAAGATTGTCCATCCCTATATGCTGCAACACTTTCTTTGGCTGATGGTGACTCACTGACCCTGCCACAGATTTCCCTGTTTTATCTTCCAAGGCTGATAATTATTTTAGTAACAAGTGCTAACTCAATAATATTTAGTCACTAAGGGCTCCTTCCTCATTATTTTTCTTCCCTGGAGGCAACTGAAACTGCCTGTTCTCACCTGGTGTTTCAAGATATGAAAATTCATCTGATCACAGTTACTTTTCCTGCTATCTTCCTTGATTAACAGTATGGTAAGCTGAACGGAAGTTTACAGGAGCAGTTGGCATAAATGGGTTTCCCACTTGCAGTCTACTTTGAAGCTGCCAGAACTACTCACTTTCATCTTTTCTCATCTCTCACCATGAGGCTTTCAAACCTAGACCAGGAGCTCTGGAGCGTGGAGGATATTCCCAGTTGATGGTTATTACTGTCATAGCCACTAGGGAACGCAGCTATGGACTACAGTAGTCTTTGCCCCAAGAAACTTACAGAGAAGTGGTGAAGTTGCCTTAGACTAGTCCATTATTAATTAAAATCTCGAAGATAGGGAAAAGTGGAGACTTCTCAAGCTCAGTATCACTTCTTCAGTGTACCAAACGGGCTGTTCTTCAGCCATCATTCAGGGTCAAGCAGTCTGATCAGCTAATCATTGCAAACACCCATGGTACATAATATAGCTAATTTCAAGAGCTCATGAGAGGATATTTTCTGATATAATATTATTAGTTAGTATGCTTATATTTGAATGGAAAAAATAATTTAAAAATGCTGCATTACAACCCCCTCTTCTCTGTGTGGCAGATATCCTGAAGTATTAGTGTCAGTAGCAGCAGAATTGATACTGGATTTAGATAACTGTTGTAATGAAGTGTAATAGATCCCACAAATAATGCATTGGACGGGAGGGAAGAAACTGTTCTTACTCTCTCTGAGATGATGAATTTCCACAGAGAATTTTGGTAGCACCAGCTCATTGTAGGGGTGTTGGACTAGATGACCTTTAAAGGTCCCTTCTCAACCAAACTATTCTGTAATTCTAAGAAGAAAGTGTTGGAAGATGAATGGGAATGCTATTGGTATTGATCTGTAGTTAAAAAAAAACTATGCATGTCTGAGAGTGCTTATTTTTCCTATAATAATTTTAATATCTTGATAACATTTCCTAGGAGTCCCTTAGGGTCAGAAAAATGGATGCTTATGAAAAAGTATCTAAAAGTCTACTTCAGGGAAAATAATTTAAACCTATGCCTACTAAGGGGTGGCTCACTGCTGGAAACTGTTGTTCCAGGTGGGGTGTTGGACTAAAATTCTCCTGATAGATATATTCTCCTCCTAGATATACAGTGAAGAAATAGGTCCTTGAGGACTTATGGTCCACCCTTATCGTTTTGAAGGTGGAGTCCTGATCAACATAGTCAGCAGAGCCAAAGGTAGAATTCACCTCTGTCAACAAACCATAACATAAAGCTATGTAGATCATCCTTTGCAATGGAAGGGACCCATGGTGACAGTCATGTGTATATATATATGTATTAGATGTCTAAAGCTAGTGAAATATGTGCAAAATTAATAATGAAAGAAAATTATACTCTATATTGCCATTTAATAAGACAACCTTAAATCAGGGAGTAAATAAGAACTTAAGTATGAAGCTACAGATCCTGCTTGCCTATTTTGCCTTATTTTTTTTGTTTTGTTTTGTGTTTTTGTTGTTGTTGTTGTTTGGTTGGTTTGGTTTGGTTGGGTTTTGGTATGATTTTAGCACCAACCCTTTTACTTGACTTAACATTTGGAAAAACCTGAGATGTCTGTTGTCAGAAGTAATGAGTGGAAATAAAATTGCTGGTCAGACCCCAGCTGGCTATGGCAGTTCAGTCATACTTGGTTTTAGCTGACCTGGACTTTGTGTAAATAAATATGAAACTTCATTCAGTGAGTTGAAAGAACAAAACTGCTTCCTTTATACAAACATATTGACATGACGTTTGGGGCAGTGCCTCTTCTGTGGGAACAGGTTTGGCTCCCAAGGTTTTGCATTTGTAAGAGGTGACAAAAGTTTCTCCAGAAAGATATATAATAATTTTTTATGTGCTTATTGTTATAGTACTCAAGATCATGAACCTGAGGCTGCTTGGTTATCTCTTCATAATGTTGTATTGAAGTGCTTTCTTGTGATCAAAATTAAGCTTGTGTCTGTATGCTTTTGCCATTGTGGAGAACCTTCATTTTTCTGATTTTCTTTGATTACACTTCTCAATCTTGCTATAATCCACCTTTACCCCACTGATATAATGTTTTTCTCAAATTGAGCTCTTTCACACAAATTTGTCTTTTTATGTGTTGTTTTATTAGCAACTCTGACTCTTTTCAAAGGTCTCTAAATGTATGGCTGTGTTGTCCTAATGTCTTCCCAGACAAAATATCCTTAGACATTAAATCTCTTTAGGCCTTAAATTTGTACATCCTCAGACAAGTCTTTTTGGTTATTTTTGGCTCCAAAGTGAGCATGAAAAAAAAAGATTGTTTTCCTCTTACAGTGGTATATATAATAATGTATGTTTTATATTTCTACCAGTGCAAGCCGGAGACTATAAATTGTCATTTTATAAAAAAGAATGATGCATTCTTTTTCTCCACAAGGGTGTCTCTCTTGATAGTGAAAAACGTTCCACTTTTATTACTTGATTACTCTTTCTACACCTCCACAGAAGTGAAAGGTTCTGTTTTCCTATTATCAGTGTATGTTACGTATGTTGCTGTTTTATGTAATCCAGAGAAATTAACATATCTTCCTATTCTCCTTCTCTAAGTTCATAAATGATAGGACTTGGGGCTATCAGCTCTATTCTGAATTAGGGACTTCATTTTGAACAAAGTTGAGGTAGTACCCACTGCAGTTTGAAAATCGTAGAAGGAGATGGGACTCTAGTTTTAATTAAAATAGAAAACACAGGTATTATACAATTATCTTTGGATTCTTCCTAAGATATTCTTCCTTGCTGATATGCAGATCTAATGATTGAAGATACTTTTGCCTAAAAGGGAAGATTTTCTCTCTCTGACAAGTTATGTCTTTATATTTGATTATTTATCAATATTCTTGGTTCACCTATGCCTCTATTGGAACAAAAAAAATCAATTTGGCCTCTACTACCTATAGCTTTCTTTTTTTAATTTTATTGTTTACAGCATTACATTTATTTGAATATCTGTGACCAAAATACATATGAATGCTCATTTACTTCTGTTGATAAGACTATATATCTGTCATCAAGGTCTTTTTCATTGTTCCTATGAGGAATTTCTTTGAGCATATGGTGTTGGTGTTGTTTTTTGTCTTTTATACCTAGCAGTAGATATAATTCATTCAAGGTTTTATCTCATTTCCAAAATGTTGGGAATTATTTTGGCTGGTGTAATTTTCCACAGTGTGAGCAACTTTACTGAGTACCTGTCCTGTGGAGCACAACTTTAGGTTTGAAGTGACCTTTTGCCCAACTTCCCTTTCTAGAACTATTTTGGCCTTTTTATGTATCTGTACTCCTCCCTTCCATGTCACAGCAACATCTGATTTCTGGCACTGGATGTTTAGTGTAAGCTATTTAACCTTCTTTGACGAGCTCTAATGATGAATTCTTGGTCTTTTGGTGACCTTTTTCTGGTGTTTTATCCCTAGTATTAGTCACCATTTAGTTTATAATTAGAAACTCAGGTATAAAAAATTGCAAAGTTGGATTTTCCACCATAGGTCACACAAAGATTTCTGTATTGATTGTATGGCCAGGTTTTGGTAGTGGGGGGGTTACAGGGTGGTTTCTGTGAGAAGGTGCCAGAAGATTCACGCATGTCTGGCACAGCAATGCCAGCTGGCTCCAGGATGGACCCACCGCTGGCCAAGGTCAAGCCAATCAGGGATGATAGTACCACCTCTGTGATAACATATTTAAGAAGAAGAAAAAATATTGCACAGATGGAATGGCAGCCAGAGAAGGGCGGAGTGAGAACTTGTGAGAGGAAGAACTCTGTAGACAGCAAGAGGTTAATGGAGAAGGAGGGGGAAGTGGTGCTCCAGGCACCAGAACTGAGATTCCCCTGCAGCTTGTGGTAAAGTCCATAGTGAAGCAGGCTGTACTCCTGCAGCCTGTGGAGGTCAATGGGAGTGCAGAGATCCACCTGCAGCCCATGGAGGACACCCATGCTGGAGCAGGTGGATGCCTGAAATGAGGCTGTGAGCCCTTGGGAAACCTGTGCTGGAGCAGCGTCCTGGCAGAGACCTGCAGACCTGCAGAGAGAGGAGACCACACTGGAACAGGTTTGCTGATAGGACTTGTGATCCTCTGGGGGACCCATGTTGGAGCAGGCTGTACGTGAAGGACTGCACCACGTGGAAGAGTGACTCAAGTTGGAGCAATCTGGGGAGAACTGGAGAACTTTCCTATGGCAGGGACCCCACACTGGAGTATGGGAAGGACTCTTCTCCCTGAGCTGCAGCAGGAATAGAGTGTGATTAACTGGCCATAACCCCCATTTCCCATCTCCCTTGGCCAATCTGGAGAGAAGGTAGAGCTGGGAAGAAGGAAGGGCTGCTGGGAAGGAATTTTTAAGGTTTATTTTTCTTCTCATTCTCCTGCACCGATTCTGTTAGTATTAAATTCAATTAGTATCTCCAATCTGAGCCTGTTTACTCATGGTAATCAGTGAGTGATCTCTCCTGATCCTTATCTCAACTCATAAACTCTTCACTACGTTTTCTCTTCCCTGTCCTCTCTCATGGAGGGGAGGGATAGAGTGGCTTTGGTGGGTGCCTGGAATCCAGCCAGGTTTTTTTTCTTTTTTTTTTTTTTTTTAAATTTCCATTTCAAAACATATAATTTTATCACTTTCTATTTTCATTTGTTTTGAGTATTTATGCATTCAAAGTATAATCTAATACTTGTTTACACTATTTTCCTATGTTTGAGTTAACTAAATTATTAACATATAATCAAGAAATAAAACTTTTCCCCCACCCTCCGCAATCTGTTACCTCAACGGCCTTAAAACAAAATGTTAGAATGTTTTGATTTGAATTGAATGAGGTATTAAATATAATCTGAAAACAGTTTATATTAACTCCTAATTTCATCCAAAAATTTTCCTATTGTACACTGGACTTAGAGCAAACATTTTTCTCCTAATCTTTCAGTTCAGTTAACAGTGTGCCTTTGAAGAGCTGATTTTTGCTGTAAGTGTAGAAAGTATATCTTACAGAGAAAATATTCAATATTTAGACATTCCTTGTTTGGGAGGGTTGTGAGAGAACTTAATACTCAAACTGATGACTAATTTTCAGTCATAAATTATAAAAGTAATCCCAACATTGGCCAGGGGCTCATGACAGGAAAAAAATTATTCCCGTCTCTATGAAAATAAGTTTTATACTCTTCCCATATCTAGTCCTTAAATTATTATTCTTTGCTTGGAACAATGCTATAATACATTTTAGTTTGATCTATCCCATGTCCCAGCGAAGCAGTGCTAGACTTGTGTTTGATTTTTGTGTAAATGCACAAATATGCTTTTTCTTCAGTCCAGCGTGTAAAGAGGTTGTTACATTGTAAGTCTTTTATAATGAGTTATCAACTAGTGTTTTTGTTGCTAACAGATTGCTACTAAGTTGAAACAGGATCCAGAGTAAATTAAAACTGCTAATCTTATGTACCTGTTGTTTGAAGCCTCAAGAATGAATTTCAGACTGTTTAGGGTTATTAAATTAAGATCCAAGAGTAGAAAAATGTATTATTGGATATCAGCCAATAAAACTGCACAAAATCATAAATTGGGTATCTCCCCTAACTCCAGAGGCTGCACAGCCTTCTTCTGCATAGAACTTTATATTTCAGTAGTACAGTTGTTTTATGACATGTAATGCTGAGTTCTTGTTCATTTGGGTATGGGCAGACCCAAGTCCGATTTTGAACAATCTGAACAATTTTCAACTGAGTTATAATGAGGAAAATGTTTATTTTACTCTGTTTTTAGGCTGAACTTGGCAGATATTAGAAAGAATAAAAACAAATGCTTTTAGCTTCTGTATGGTGATAGAAGGAGCTTTTCATGTCAAAATGACTGGCCAGAATGTAAGCATTAGAATCTAAATTTAACCAATATCTGCATGATTTTCATATATTGAAAAATGAATATATTAATTAAATTTCCTATATTTGATATACTAATACATATTCAGATAAATGAGCTTATGAATTCATATTCACATGCACATGTGAATGTACATGTTTCTCAGGGTTTATTCTGGGGTCAGTTCTGTTCAATACATCTGTTAACAATCTGGATGCAGGAGCTGAATGCACCATTAGTAATTTACTGATGACACAAAATTGTGAGGTTGTATTTACTCTCTTGAGGGAGAGTATTCCTGCAGAGGAATATAATTAGATTGAAGCACTGGACAGTGATTAATGGGATGAAATTTAATATGTCCAAATGCTGCATTCTGCAGCTAGGACAGAGTAATATGGGGCACAAGTAGAAGCTGGGAGAGCAGCCTTGCAGAAAAGGATCTGGGAGTGCAGGTCAGCAGTGGGTTTAACAGGAGCCAACAGTGAGCCTCAGCAACCCAGAGGGCAAACCCCATCCTGGAGTGCATCTGACACATCACCAGACAGTCAAAAAGAGGTGATTATCGCACTGTATTCTAGCATTGGTGCAGCCTCACCTGGAGTACTGTGTGTGGTTCTGGGCCCCACAATTTAAGAAAGTTGTGGAGGTTCTTGACTGTGCCCAGAGGATGGCAAAAAAGCTGATGAAAGGGCTGAAAGGAATGTCTGGTAAGGAGCAGCTGAGTACTCTTGAATTGTCTAGTCTGGAGAGTCAGAGGCTGAGGGGTGATCTCATGAGTCTCTACAGCTTCCTGAGCATAGGAAGTGGAGAGCGAGGTCCTGATTCCTTCTCATTGGGATGCAGTGGTAGGATGCATGGGAATGCTAAAGGATGCAAAGCTGTGCTAGGGGACCTTCAAAATGGACATGAGGAAGCATTCCTTTACCACACTGGAGCAGTATTTCTAGAGAGCTGGTTAATGCCCCAAGCCTCCCCTCCCCTCCATCTTCNGTAGGATGCATGGGAATGCTAAAGAATGCAAAGCTGTGCTAGGGGATCTCCTCTCCTCTTCTCTCCTCTTCTCTTCTAGCTGCTTTTCATGTCTTTGTATTTATTTTTTAAATGCAATAATAAGTCCAGAAGCACAGTCCTATAGCAGATATCTCTACAAGTAAAGACTTTCAGGATCAAAATGAGTGCTTGTCAGGATTCTAGTTTCTTGGCTGAGTGACATGTTAAATGTCAAGTTGTAAGTTCCTTTATTGAGTGTCCCAGTGGAGAAATAAATCAGCAAGGTTTTTATAGCATTTGCAATGATTGAACTTGAGGGGCTTTCAGCAGAAGAAAATACAAGCAGATTGTAGAAGGATTAAGATAACCTGAAATATTTTGATTGGACTGTTTGTAATACAGTACCATTGGGATCTCCACAATTTACTTTACAATGCACAAAACATGTTGGATTTACTTTAAATGTATTTGGATCAGAGACAAGAAATTAAGTAAGTATTTTCTAAGTACACAAACTTTAACCATTCTATATATACTGTGTAACTGCAGAAAACTCCCATTTATTTCACCATGGATTTTATATAAGGCTATATAAAAGATGCATATATTATAATAAGAATATGTTCCTCCAAGTCCAGAGCCCTGAGGAACATGACTGCTCTGAAGTACTCTGCTTCATCTTGGAATGCAAAGCTTTTTGTTTTTATGAGAATGCATTGGCTTGGTTTATAAAACAATCAAAGGTTCATACATTTGGAAAGATGAATCATGCCATGGTGTGAATAAATATATTTTCATTTTGTCAGCTCTTTGGAAATGTGGTTGCTATAGTGCATTGATTTTATTTCACTCCTTCTTGAGTATTGAATATAATGTCTTTGGAAGTGTAATCTATGTATTTCTTTTGCAATGTGATTTGTGCCATCTTTGGCATGCAATTTATCAGGGACTTGATAGAAAAATGGTTCGAAGTTGAGTCATGGACATGCACATACATAATTATTTGCAATTTTCTTTCTTAAAAAGTTTTTTTAATCATTGTACTTTAAAAGGACTTGGAATAAAAGTTGCCTATTGTCCTCTTCCAAGCTAACAGCCAATGAAAAATATTGACAAAAGGGTATGCAAAGTAGTTTTCAAAGAATCTGACACAAATCCTCTGACCTCCTTAAAAATAGATGGGTCTTTCTGTTGTGGCATGAAAAAAAAGCTATCTAAAATAAAAGTGTGTCATCCTCTCATGGCTTTGCATTGAGGAAGGATAACATGTGATATATAATGATGTTCTGTTTTTCTTCTGTTGTTCCAGAGATCACACTTCCGATCGAGGTATAACAGCTTTCAGTTAAAGCTGAAAGTTAAGAAACTGGGAACAACCTGTCCTATATCTTTTGATAGAGGCAGAGGAGATGGTCTCCTTCTAGCAGTAATGTGAATTTATTCCTCTATTTCCTTTACTCTTAATACAGGTGTCTAGAATGAAATGTTACATTCCAGGTCAAATAAGTAATCTGATCTGATATACTTTTTCCTTGCCAAAATGAAAGTAGGAAGGGCTTGTGGTTTAGATTGATGTGAACTGAAGCTTTCTAATTTTTGTCAGATAACTTAAAAAACCCCATATATCCTGGTCAACTCTTTATATACCAATAAACACAATTACAGGTGGGGTTTTTTTTCCTTATTTAGATTAATTATTGGACTGTATTAAGATAATTTTATCAGGTTGCTGAATAAATGTATATAGTCCTCCTGATTATAGCTGGCCAATACTTCCTCTCTTCTTCTGGTATTTTCTCCTTCCTGGAGCACCATATCCCTTTGGAGGGTTATTGAATGAGTATTCTCCCTGGTCCTTCACTTTTTGATTTTCTTTTGTCATGTTATTAGTGTTGTGCTTGATTTACTCCTTTTGCTATGCCACAGGTTTCTGTCATAAGATATAAAAGAAAACCTAAAAGGCTTCAACTGGAAAAATATCTTAGTCACAGTTCAGATGTATTGTTGTAAGTTTATAATTAATGTTTCTCAAGTGTTTGCTCCAAAAAGGTTCTTCCAAATTAAATGAATACAATTACTCTCACTTTTTTTTTTTTCCTACCACAAACAAAGATTTAGTTGTTTCTAAAGTAGAAATACTCATGTGTTCCTGATAACTTTTCTGAGTAGGACTTTTGAAGATACTTCTTGTACAATTTTTACTAATAAGTCACTTGCTATAATTTCTTGGGCAAGAACAGGAGAAAGTTGATAATACTGGGAGCTTGTGAGTCCATTTGCCTTTTTTTTTTAAAAAAAGGTTCTGTATGATAGTGCTTCAGAGGTAGTGTTTTATTTTCAGTGTAGTGAATCATAGTTGAACAGAAATTGTGATCAAAATTCTAAAAGCAAATTTAAAAAAAATCACCAAGGAAAAAGTGATGGTTAAAATAAACCAAATTATGATCGTTAAGTGCAGGTCAATGAATCTGAAAGACACAAGTAAGTGTGAGTCTGTCTTTCCCCTGACAACACTCTCAATGATCAACTGGTACAGTTCCAACAGAAAAATAATGAAGTAGGTAGAAATATAAAGTGCAACTTGTCATCTAAATGCACTTTTGAAAAATAGACCTTTAGGTTTTAATGTTTTATTTATAATTAGAATAAATTTCTTTGTTGTCAAGGTACTTTCTAACAAAAA
>VYXB01003963.1:0-133535 GCA_013397135.1 Pachyramphus minor | reverse complement strand
CCCAGCACTGATCCCTGGGGGACACCACTAGTGACCGGCCGCCAGCTGGATGCAGCCCCCTTCACCAGCACTCTCTGGGCCCGGCCCTCCAGCCAGTTCCTAACCCAGCACAGAGTGCCCCTGTCCAAGCCATGGGCTGCCAGCTTTTCCAGGGGTATATTATGGGAGACAGTGTCAAAGGCTTTGCTGAAGTCCAGATAGGCCACATCCACAGCCTTCCCCTCATCCACCAGGTGGGTCACCTGATCATAAAAGGAGATTGGGTTGGTCAGGCAGGACCTGCCCTTCCTAAACCCGTGCTGGCTGGGTCTAATCCCTTGTCCATCCTGTAGGTGTCCTGTGATTGCACTTAGGATGATCTGCTCCATAACTTTGCCAGGCACTGAGGTCAGGCTGACAGGTCTGTAGTTTCCCGGGTCCTTCTCACAACCCTTTTTGTGAGTGCTATACATACTTTCCTGATTTCTTTTGTTCTTACACTTTATGTGAAATAACAAAAAAATATTGTACTATTGAAATTGGAAGACACTTTGTTTTGCCTCTCTAAATAAAGAAATTAATTTTATCAAATGTGCCATGTAGTGGATCTAATTAGTTTTCTAAATTTTTCTTCCAATGACAATTTATTATAATTTAATTATTACCTAAACTAAAATATTTCAGCTGCAGAACTAAGTGTTCTATGAAATTCTCTCTTCTGCTGTCCACCACCTTCAATGAATGAGGAAGCAGTGCGAAATAACCCATTACTATGATATTATTTATAGTACGCTGATTGGGGATCTATGTACAAATGCTCTTTTGCAAATAATTGAGTCATCCTTACAGCTGCAAGTAAATACAACTGTGCCTAAGTTCAACTCAAATTCAAGAATGGCTTTTTGAAAATTTAGCCTGATCTTTTAAACAGTTTGTGCGAAGGCTGGTAATTCAAACTGTAAAGGAGGCAGCTGACATTTATATACTAATATTTAAAATATATTTTTTTAAATAGTTGCAGATTAGAGACATAAATATCTTCATGAAACATAAATGACACCTGAGGATTTAATTGTAGTAAAATTAGGAATGGTTAAATCTGACTTGTGCAATGAGCCACATGGGGCAATTTATAGGTGTATTTACTGTGCTTTTATAGTTGGATTTATTTGCCACAGTCCTTGCCTAAACTCATTACTGTCACTTATGGAAAGTTGGAATACTACTTCCTACAGTATTTAACGATTTTTTACAACTGTATGAACTCTAAATGATATATTATCTCCTTCTAAACTTTGATTTGATATCTGTCCATGTCTACCATGGCCACATGTGCATAAAGCAGTAAATGAGAAGAAAACAAATCTTAGTAAAATAACTTATAATAATTACATTTTCATAATTATGCAGGCTTGGTTTTCACTGAATGTTTTACAGTTTTATTTGAAAGTTGGAATAATACGACATAATTTGCGTTTTATTAATTTGTATCTATATCATAATTCTTGACCCTCAAGACTTTCACATTATACTTGCTAGCATAGATTGAGTAATTAATGTACTAAATGTAACAAATGAAACTCTGTGTTAGCTGGTTGCTTGTTATTTGCTGTGACATACTGCTTTGTACTTTTTGGCTTGGGGACTTATCTGGTACTTAAGTAAGTGGGTAATTTTTTCAAGATAGAAGTTGATAAATCTCAGCTTGATTCCTAAGCTTAAGTCACAAATATTTGTTAAGTTACAATTATTAATGCCTCTTCCTTCAACTGCTGCATGTCTTCCTCTATTTTAATCATGAAACTGATTTCCTGATATCATTACTGTTCAGACTGTTCATCTTCTTTATAGAGCTTTTTTTTTAATAGTTAGATATTCATATTCTTTATCTGCTCTTGTCTGTTATTTTCTTATTCATTAGCATGGTTCTACTCACCTTGAATGCCTTCATCCGTTTTAGACATAGATCTGCATTTTAGACTGCTTCTTTATAGAGCTTAAAGTGTCATCTCAGAATTACACATTTACTCTTATCCTCCTTCATCTTTTTCCTTAACTCCTTCTGGAGCTCTGAAAGAAGCTGACCACCAAGGAGATGTCTAAACTGAACAGCCTATTGGAAATAGGCAGGCTTGTTTATATGGAAAATTTTTAAAAGAGCGGTTGAACATTCAAAAAGTTGAAAGCCGTCAAAATGAACATATGCCTGTGGTGTATGCTAGATGAGCACAGTTAGTTTGGTTCTTCCCACTCCCATGCTATCATACTTCATTCACACCTTATCTTGGTGCTTTGTCTCAAATCATAGAATATAGTGTCTGTTCAGGACAGAGACTAACTTTATTTACAGACTCACTCCCAAGAGACCCACCACATTGATTAAAGACATTAGATGGTATAACAATATAGATAGTAATTGCAATTAAGGTCCAAACCAACTTCTTAGAGGGAGGAATCTACTGCAATGCCAAGACTTTTGTACTTTTCTACTACTTTAAGGATTCAGTCCTGCAAGCATATGAGCTTTTCACAGTCTGTTGAACTCCTGACTGCACCTTGCAGAACTCTTCACTGCAACAGAGAAGAAGGAGTCTTGTTTGGTTTTTTGTTGTGATGGTGGGTTTTCTGTTTGGTTGGTTGTGGGTTTTTTGTCTTTTTCTTTTTTTTTTTTTTTTTAAACTGGCAAGGTCTGAAATTCATATTTTAATAAACTTACCATGTTGAAATAGGAGTGATTTCTACATAAGAGGTGTTAGAATATTTGTAGCACTGATCCGAGGGGTGGAGAATAATCCTCACCTTTAAAAAAAAATAAAAAGTCCAAGAGAGGAATTTTTACATGGCGTATGTGCGAAGGGAATTACAGCAGAGCGGTGGATTACAGTGCATCTTGTTAATGCTTCAGTACTTAATGTCTACGAATTATCTTGAATTAGAAATGAAAATGAAAATATAAAAATCTGAAGATAATTTCATTAGATACCTCAAAGGTCTTTTGTGATGTTCCAACTAAACCAGCAAATGCTTTTCCTGGTATCAGTGGCAGCAAAAACATGTTCCTGTTAGAAGAGTTTTACAGATTTCATCACAAGAAGTGATAAGAGCTGAGGCAGAAAAGGGAGAGATACTTGTTATTTAAGCAATAATAGTGAAGGCAATGTAGTGTAGCTAAAAGAAGGAAAGCATTTTAATGCACAGTAAATTTGCAACACTGACTTCATGTCATGTTTTTGTCACCTTGGCACAGAATATTAGACTCATATTTGAAAGAAAAAAATCCTAAATATGGATGTTTCTTAAATGTTCTTTGGAATAGAATAATTTTAAAAACTAGAAATGTTGTTTTGATGCATTAGTAGTATTTTCATTTTGTCTAAATACAATTTGCATAATCATAGCAACATAAAAAGATAGAAAACATAAAATTACACCTTTTATAAGTAAGCACATCTGGTGGAGGAGACAAAAATACAAGATGGCCTAATGTTTCCATTAGCTTATCAAGTGCTAGAATGCTGCCAGTGTTACTGGCAAAATTCATAGCTTATGTTTATTGATGAAATCCTAAGAGTACTTTTTCTCCAGATTATGTACACTTTTCCATTTACATTAAAAGCATAAAAGTAATTTTACATTATGTGAAATCAGGTTCAGATTGAATTTGGCTAGAGGATGAAATGGGCTGAATTAGATAGACTGCCATTAACCTTGTGGACCAGATGAGGTTATGAAACAGTAGAGATGACCACAGATAATATAGTAGAAAGGACCTCTGATGTAATTTTATGTATTGTTATTGCAAGAACAAGAGGTCACCTCCTCTGTCATGTTCCTCCTGCCTTAAAATCAGGAAAATTTACTTCCATGTTTACTAGGAAAAAGAAGAATTTTCCTTATATTCTTTGGTTTTATTTGCATTTGGACCAAATGTTACTTCTGTTCTTGTATTATGTGCTACCTCATGTTCTTCCTTGTATATTGGGAACTTACCCACTTGCAGTGATTGAAAGGAAAACTCTTTCATGCATGGAATAAATGTGCCACTGGCAAAGCTGTCTCGTACCTCGTAGCTAGGACATGCATTACAAAGAGCTTTACTTTGGCTTGTAAACATCACAGAATGTAATTTTTCATGAGTAACAGAAGAGGCCACACAAGAGTAACTGACCAGTGTAAATATTTTTTGCTGCACGTGCAGTGTAAGCACTGCAGTGCAATTCATGTACTGTTCTACCTTATTGTTATAGAATCAGAATCTTTAAGGTTGGAAAATACCACTAAGATCAAGTCCAGTCATTAACTCAGCAATACCATGTTCGCTAGTAAACCTTGTCCTTAAGTGCTACATCTACATGTTTTTTGACCACTGCCAGGGATGGTGACTCAACCACTTCCCTGGGCAGCCTGTTCCAAAGCTTGACAGAGGAATG
The DNA here is from genome assembly GCA_013397135.1 of Pachyramphus minor. NCBI lineage: Eukaryota > Metazoa > Chordata > Aves > Passeriformes > Tyrannidae > Pachyramphus > Pachyramphus minor. The sequence continues at coordinate 129,126 of VYXB01003963.1, read as the reverse complement.
AGGTCCCTGCTAAGCGTTCTTTTTTCTAGGCTAAATAACCCCAGCTCCCTCAGCCACTCCTCATAAGACTGTTCACCAGCTGCATCGCCCTTTTTTGGACACACTTCAGTATCACAATGTCTTGTACTGAAGGGCCTAAAACTGACCACATTCTCTCTTTATGTGTAGTTGTCACAGCAAGTAGCAAGATTTTGTCCCAAAATATTCCAAAATTTTGACATTTTTTCAATAATTCTTTAAAATGTTAATAAGTATCATCCTGACAAACAGATTTTGTCTTGTCTAAGGGTTTTTAGCTATACCAGAATGGCTCTTTAATAATGGAAACTATTTTATCTATGATATTAGTCAACCTCTGACACTGTTTGCCAAATGGAATCTAAGCAAACATACAAATCCTTCTTTTTCTAAGTAACACAGGCCAAGATGATTACTGAGAGTATATTCCTTATGCAATAGGATGTGTAGGATACCTAGTGAAAACTGGTTTGAGAGATTGGAAACAAGTTTTCTTCTGTTTCTGCTCAATGTCAGACAGTCTTTAAACCACATTTTCACTAGAAAACTAGTTGAAGCTTAAGACATAGAAAACAGTGCATAAAGGCTGTGTCGTATCTTGCAGAAACTGCACAAGTGGTGTTTTAAGCATAAATAGCATGGGAAATAGTTCCTTTTTTGAGAAACCTAAGACGTGACAAATTGTAACTGCAGCTGGTGCAAGTGAAGCTGGTAAATAGATTTCCTGTTGAAAAAAAAAAACCAAACAACCGAAACTTTTTCTTTTTTCCATTTTAAACCTCAATAAGCACTTGACTATTTCAGCAAGTTAAATATGTATAAGTATTTAAATAACATGACTGCCAGTTTAACTTGACTTTTAGACACTTCACTCTTCCATAATGAACCCATTCTGTCCCAAGGCAAACCATGTAAGAGCTCAATGAAAAACACAAATTCTATTTCATAGAAAAAAAATCAGAATGTAAATATTTGGCTCTAAATTAGAGTGAAATTAGAGTTCAAAATACATTCCATAGAAAATCAATGAGTATTCCAACTCTGCTGTAGCCATAAACTTTAGTAATGTTTCAGCTGGAGAAGAGATACTCACCTGGAAATTAACACAAATAACTTTGGAGTGTTTTACCATTTGGTTCTACTCTGCACATAGATCAGAACCTTCTTCCTTAATTTTCAATGGCTGGTAAGGCATAGGATGGTTATTAAATATTATTAATGACCTCCCTTCAAACCTGCTAAAGCTTCTTTCAAATTAAGAACCTGGATTCAGTATCTGGGAGGGGACAACCTTGGATGTTTGTACAGACTGGGAAATGAGATACTGGAAAGCAGTGACATGGAAAGGGACCTGGGGGTCCTGATCGATGGCAAGTTGGATATAAGTCAGCAGTGCCCTGGCAGCCAGGAGGGTCAATAGTGTCCTGGGGGGCATCAGGCAAAGCATCACCAACTGGTCGAGGGAGGTGATTGTCCCACTCTGCTCTGCACTGGGGCAGCCTCACCTTGAATATGGTGCGCAGTGTTGGGCACTCCAATATAAGAAAGATATTGAGCTATTAGAGAGAGTTCAAAGGAGGGTAATGAAGATGGTGAAGGGCCTTGAGGGGAAGCCATATGAAGAGTGGCTGAGGTCACTTGGTCTAGAGAAGAGGAGACTGAGGGGAGACGTCGTTGCAGTTACCACTTCCTTATGAGGGGAAGAGGAGGGGCAGGCACTGATCTCTGTGGTGACCAGTGACAGGACCTGAGGAAATGGCCTGAAGTTGTGTCATGGGAGGTTTAGGTTAGATATTAGAAAAAAGTGGTTTGGCACTGATACAGGCTCCTAAGAGAAGTGGTCACAGCACCAAGTCTGACAGAGTTCAAGAAGCGTTTGGACAATACTTTCAAGCACTTGGGGTGACTTCTGGGGATGGTCCTGTGTAAGGCCAGGAGCTAGACTCAATGATCCCTGTGGGTTTCTTTCAGCTCAGTGTTGTATTTAAATTAAGCCATAATTTCTAGCTCTACATTCATAATCAGAAAACATTGAATTTAATCTCAGAAATTTCTCCTCAGTTTATGAGGGTTCCTGTTGATATTTCATCTGGACTTACTGCTCACCATGAGGGTAAGCAGACATATTTTTTGCTCCTAGGATGGATGTATCTGTGTGTTGTGATATTAAGCTCAAAAGTTCTTGCACATTTGTCAGTGTTCATGCCTCCGGGGAATAATAGATTGTGCTTGTTCTTAGTTCTGAAAGCAGAATATCTCATAAAACCAGGAATATGCTTGTAGGGAACCTTTTGGGTAAGAAATGTCTGGGAACTAGCTGCTGACAGTTTAGGCAAAGTTTTGGAATTGAAGTTCACATAACAAGAGGCAGCCGCAAGATGGTTTTGAGAAAGTTTTGTAGATGAAGGTCAATAACATAACAAGAATTAGATAAGCAAGATGTTGTAGTTAGATGTGAAGGAAGAGAATTTTAAAATAGAGATATACTATCTATCCAGTAAGAATATAGTGTTAGGTGTGTGAACAGTTTTGTAACCAATCAAGTATTAAATAATTGTGTGCATAAGTGTATAAAAGACACCGGGTTAATAATAAAGTTGGAGCTTCCTTATCATCATATTGGTGTGTGCGTGAAGTCTCCCAAGTGAGCCTCGCATGTGAAACTACATATGCTTTTCATTAGTTTTATCTTAAAAGTAGTAATATTTATAACACTCTTGGATTTCAGTTTGGATGTTCTCCCTGTGAAATGATGTGGCTACCATGCATTTGGAAACAGTTACCACAGTATGCTAAATTGCCATGGTACTTCCCTATAAAGAGTGCCCCTAATGCTTATGGTTTGATATGAAAATGCTTGCTTTCAAACATTTTCAAATGTTAATGTTGTTTGTCACTGTATATACTGGGAACTAGCTGTAAAATTCNCAACTTGAGGCCATGCCCTCTTGTCCTACTGCTGATTGCCTGGGAGAAGAGACCAACCCCTACCTGGCTACAACTACCTCTCAGGTAGTTGTAGAGAGCGATGAGGTCTCCCCTGAGCCTTCTCTTCTCCAGGCTAAACAACCCCAGCTCCCTCAGCCTCTCCTCATAGGACTTGTGTTCAAGTCCCTTCACCAGCCTCGTTGCTCTTCTCTGGACCCGCTCCAGCACCTCAATGTCTTTCTTGAACTGAGGGGCCCAGAACTGAACACAATACTCAAGGTGTGGCCTCACCAGCGCTGAGTACAAACAACCTGTTTTAATGTATCTTTAGGATAATGCTAAATTAAACACACTACATAAATATGTGATGTTATTTATGCTTCAGTAAAATATTTGCAGTCAAAGAATTTTGAGACTTTTGTCAAATTCCTATAGCTGCCCAATACCAAAATAATACTGCTTTTAACTTCCAATTGGTATTCATGTTTGTGACCAAAACTGGTGACAATTGACAGAATATCATTAGAGATATTCTTTCTACTACATGGAAATAACAAGTAAATTGGTACCACATGGTCTTATATATTCTGCTGAAAATATAGTGTAAGTCAACACAGTTTGATTGTTGCTTTAGGCCAGTTAGGTATGTGATTTGCAAAGAGTAAAGAAAGGGAAGGAAGAGATATGTTAATCTTTCTGTTAAAGTTGTTGGCAAAGTCTATGCACATTTTGGACCTGAAGGATTTCTCAGATGTTTTTAAAGTATGCTTCTTTAGAGACTGTTTTAATTTTTTTTGTTTGTTTTGGTTAATATAGTCAGGATTAGGAGGGGTTAAGATATGTTCTGTTCTTTCATGTGTACTAGTGGTTATTATGCAGGCATTATGGTGGTTATCCTTTGTAACTGAGAGCCTGAAGAACTTAGAGTTCTTCTAATTGAGTCTTCTATTTGAGCATGGAAATTCTCTTTTATGTTCAGTTTTGGGTTTTCTTTCACCTACCTGTTATTTTTCCCATTTTTCATGTTCTAAAGCTTTTAGATTTTTGAGAAATAAGAAAGTTGGGATGGAATTATGGATAACAACTTTAAAATTCTGAACCATGGGTCAAATCAGAGTCCTAGGAATATGTTTGTGACATTTGCATAGTGGAGGAAAATTACATATTCACAGAGCAGTTACTGAAAAATATCCCAGAGTGATTGTGCAGATCCTTGCTCTTTGATTGGCTAATGATAGGTTTTAGGCAATCACAGTAAAAGGAATAGCACATTATGCAGTTATTTAAAAATTAACTTGTGCAAATCAGACATGTATAGTCAATCAGAATGCAAGGAAGTAGATACAGTTTGAGGAAAGAAATAGTCAAATTATTTCAGTAAACTAACTACAATTGTGATTGAAAATGATTGATATGTCTTTTGTAACTAAAAAAATCTTCTTCCAAGAATGAGAAAGCATGGAGAATATCAGTGCAAATTTTAGGTGAAACTATACATAAGATTTTTTGGAATTTAGAAAAAGATATACCATCTTTACCAGCTCCATCTACATGGCCACTTGAACAGGGGAACAGGTTTTAGTTTTGTTATTAATTCAGAGTATAAGATAAAAGCTGAAAGGCTTGGATGCTACTTTTAGTGATGGGATGTTCTCACGGTGAAAAAACCATTTCCCTTTGTCTCTCTGTTTCTTTGCCTTTGAATTTATTTTTCCCGAAATTGTAACTGGGACAAAAGACCCAAATAGCAACTTGAGCTAGGCAATATACAAATATTTTAAAGGTGAATTTGATAGTGCTATTTTCTGTTCATTGACCTTGTGTGTGTGAATAAGATCAAAGAAATGGTGGGTCCTAACAGCTGCTCTACAACAGTTTCAGGCTGATAAAAAACTGTGAGGAATTCCTTATCTAATCTGTCGCTAGAGAGAAGGCTGATTTTCTCAAGAAACTTATAGATGAAGAAACATTGATTAGTAGGTACATTCCAAGAAATGTATAGCAAACGTAATTTGAAGGTTAATATCCACACAGGAATTGACTAGAGATCATTTTTATTCATATTGTGTTTGTCACATGAAAGGTGATTTAAAATTACAAAAAGAATGTAATTTGTTACTTTCTTTAAATCTTTGCTAGAGAACCAACATTGGTTTGTTGCCAGACCTTTCTCTGTCATTTTCTTGTTCACACTCTTCTTTAATTTTGTTAAATAAATACTGAAAATAAAATGCTGACTGTTCAATGCATACAAAAGCATTTGTTTAATTCATCCCCTCTGAGGTCCATCTTGGAAAAACAGTCTTCCATCTCCAACTGCTGGTAAATAGTTTGCATTTTTAAATGCAAGAACTTTAGAGGCTTGCTTTTTAAGTCCCATCAACTTCCTATTTTGTGGCGGTGCCTATGAAGGGATTTCTGTGTTATTTTGGATAAATGGGCTCAAAGAGAATAGCAGCTGTGTTGATTTAATGTACTTCACCTATTTTAATCAATAGAACATCTGTCCCTCTTTTATTTTTCATCTGATGATTTTGTTTTACTTTTTGTTTTTGAGATATAGCTCTACCAGAAAATCCTACCTATGTCCGAATATATAAATAATGCGTGAATAATGGAGACCTACTTGAATGTAGACTAGAGACAGTGAATTTCACCATGTTATTAAATGCATTATTTCAAGCATGGTGTGCACTATGCTAAATGTAGATGCTGGACCTAATATCCTTTCAGAGTTTGCTGTGGGACAAACTGCATCAATTCTTAGACTCCAGAAATCTTATCCAATTTTAAATATAATACTAGAACATTGTGTTCTTCCTTAGACTTACAGAGAGACTATGCATGGACTGTGTAACTGATCTGAAAATTCAAAGATCTACAAAGCAAATCTATGCATGTAGTATCATCTGCTGAGAAAAATATTGAATTTCCAATATATGGATTCAAGTCAAATAAGTTCTGCATGTTTATACTGAAATAATGTTCATAGATGTGCAAATGAAAATTACACACAATGGATAATTATCTGTTAACTATTACCGTTATTATACTACAAACATCTTGCAAAATATTGTGGTTTAATCCCAGGGGCCAAGTAAGCACCACGTAGCTGCTTGCTCACTCCCATGCAGTATGATGGGAGAGAATCAGAAGAATATCACTGAGAAAATTCATGAGTTGAGATAAAGACAGTTTAGTAGGTAAAGCAAAAGCCATGCGCATAAACAAAACAAAACAAAATGAGGAATAAATTCACCACTTCCCATGGGCAGGCAGGTGTTCAGCTATCTCCAGGAGATCCTGGCTCCATCACACATAATGGCTACTTCAGAAGACAAATTAATTACTTTGAATGTCCCTTCTGTCCTTTTCTTCCCCAGCATTTATACACTGAGGATGATTCCAAGGTATGGAATGTCCCTTGGGTCAGTTGGGGGTCAGATGTTCTGGCTACTTCCCCTCCGAACTTCTTGTACACCCCCTGTCTATTCATTAGTGGGGTGGTGTGAGTAGCAGAAAAGACCTTGATGCTGTGCAAATCCTGCTTAGGAACAATGAAAATAATAATAATGAAAAACGCTTCCGCTATTTTCTACTATTTTTTGTTCTTGTCCTTTCTTTTTTTCTTCTCCCCAAGGCCCTTATGGTTTCTTTCCCAAACAGCAGAACTGCTAGAATTTAGTGCTAACGTTCACAGAAGGCTCTAAATCTTGGTACTGTTGAGGGAAGTAGCATGGCCACTAAGCACATGGAGCAGGTTTTCAAGAAGGAGTCCTCCTTGGAGTGTCACTGTGCTACTTTGGGGAGCTAGCAGCCAGAATGAATTATCTACAGGAAGCTTGCACAGAAAAGCTGTATGAATTAGTTTATTCTTTCATCAGGCTGTCTTCAGGACTGGGTAGGAAACATATAATTCATAGATAATTCTTTTAAGTCCTAGTAAAAATGTCCTCTCTTTTTTTTTTTCCAAGTCCTCTTCCATCGGATGGAATATTCTTAGAAGGACTCCACACTTCTCGCATTATGTCCCATATTGTTGTTGATTACACTAAGGAAGAATAAAATCTTAAACTTCCTTCATTTCCAAACTCAAACTGCATCCAAATTAAATCCAGTTCAGTGGCATATATTGGTGACAGAAATTCTACTTTTACATATTATTTCTGTGCATTTTAGATTAAAGTTTTATTCACTTCAAAACATTTGGAGTACACTATGTTGTACAATAATTATTAGCATATTAGAATAGCATGATTATTTTCTGTATTCCTTTCAATGTTTTTATTATCAGATACCTCCAGTGAATACATGTTCCATAGATAGATTGCCCATCACAAGGGGTTATGTAGAAAGTAACAAAAAGGGCAAATTGTGTTATTCTAGCACCAAGGAGATATGATCACAAGTGACATTCTTTGAAGGGCTTAAGTGACTGGTATAGCTTAGAGTAAATTGCTATTTTAACAGTGCAAAGGTGCTGGAATCTGTTCCCTAGAACATTCTACTGTAGCACAGCACAGTTTGACTTCCTTTGCAATGCACTCTTCCACTCATGCTCTTCTACGAAGACATTAAATAATAACTGAAATTTAATTACTATTTGTCTAGCAGTGACTAGGCTGTGATTTCGGATGGAAGGGTTTCCTATTTGTAGTCCATCAGTTGTCACCATAAAATATTCTTTCACTAATTGACATTTTGACCAACATTTGGGTAAATATTAATCCTGTGTCTTGCCACAGTATTCTTGTGGGCCAGACTGGTAGTCCTCTTCTTCATCAAGTAGGTGACTCTCTTGCCTTTGTGTATTGGAGAAACTCATTCCTCTCTACCTCTGAGTTTTGCTGTATGTAACATAATGGACTAAAAATGAATAGGAAGGGTGGGTGTCTCACCTGACACTGAGCCATTTTCGATGTATTTTATGATAAATTGGGGGTAAAAATGCACTATTCTTGTCAATATTGCCTTTGGTTCAGGTAATATCATATTGGAATACAATCAAAATGTAAGTGCCTTTGAAAAGAAAAAATGGAAGTCCATGACTAGACTAGGTTTTGTTATTAACAAGCTAAGACTTGTTAATAATACATAGGCTGTACTTTGATTTGTTTTCATAGTTATTCATACTTACTTTGTTTTTGAGTACACGGAGCCTTTATTCCAATTAATAGTAAGTGAAGTCCCGTTATTGATAAAGGAAATTCTCATGTAGTGCAGCTCATGTTTAAGCTTTTAAAAAAAGTTTCATTGTATAGGTCAAGAGAACATAAGATGCACAATATTTCTATGCAGAATTGTCAAAGACAAATGCCAATTCCATACATCAGGTGTTTTTCACCAGCTCTCAACAATGAATACAAGATTATGGAAAAAAATGATAAAAGGAATATGGATTTACCACCATTCTTCTTGCTTATTTCATAAAGTAGTCATTAAAATCCAATATTGCCTACTTATTGTCAGGTTCTCCCCCTACTGTTTGTGATAGCTTTAGAAGAAAATCCTCTGTATTTTCTCATTTGAAACTCCTTTATATGTAAGTTTTCCTACAACAAAGGCAAGGAGAGTAATTTTATTAAAATGTGCTATATTAGATGTCAATTACAGTTCATAATACTGCTTGAGAACCCCCCACCCACCATTTACCACGTGGTTTTTTAGACGCTAAATGTGCATTTTAATGTAAAAGGCAAGAGCAGAGAGCTCTCCTGTTCTTCAGTGACACCAAATCCAGGGGCTCCAATACGCTGCAGCCAAATGCCTCGTAGAATGCAACATGAAAAGCTTCAGATTAACTGTGTTTAGATGCTGGTTTGATGTAACAGCAGCTTGCTTGAATTAATGTCCCGTGACAAGCCCTTCCTTGCAAACCTTTAGAAGCAAACTGTTTCTTTGTCTACATTTTAAGCTTGGCTACAGCCTGTGGTAGATTCTGCATTATTTCTCACATACTGTTTTTTGGACAAAGTCGAATCATCATCTATGAAGGACTAACTACCCAAAGGGTATAAACCCAATTGCTAGTGGTTTATTCAGCTTTGACACTTCTCAGTGTGATCCTTACTGCCTTTTGTAAAACAAGCAGACAAGGGAAAGACTCCAGAGACTTTCTTCTATTTATTCTGTAATAGTTTTCTTGCCACGGGAGGCTTAAGAAGATTTGTACTGCCTGCTTTCTTTTCATTAGCAGTGAGTGCAATGCTGTTGGGTAAGTTAATGTGTGAGACTATAAAAAGAAAAGCACATGAATTTGAAAAAAAGGTGTATTTTCTCATTAATCCATTTTTAATGTTATTTTTTCTTGTTTTATTCTGTATGGGATGCAGAGAAAAATAAAGTAACGTGTAGCAGTTGAGATATTTTCAGTTGTTCTCAGCCAGACAGAGAATTAGAATCTAGCTATTTCTTGAATGCAATACTATGCTTCACTGGTTTTTGGCAGCAGCATGTTAAAATTCTTGTTATTAGACTGACAAAGAAACCTGATTGAATTTTCAACACAATCATACTTCCTTGTCATGAATGTAATAATATTTAATGATGTCTTTGTATTTCTATATGCGAAAAAATTGCATCAAGCTTTGAGCCTTACTTTGACCACTATATTGCACTAACCTTCTATACTTATGTTACCATTAAAAGATTTACTTTGTATTTCATTCTGAATGTTTACTTTAAAGAAAATTGAGCATGATTATTGAGAAAACACCAAGTTTGGCAAATGGATTTGTACTATTTATGCTATTTGCATCAGATTAAAATTTTACTCTCAGCATTTTGATAGTTAGTTTTGTGTGTTGTGGCAGTTAACATGTAAATATTGTTATGGATTCATAGAATAGCATTTTTTAAAAATATAGGACCATACCATGACTATTTTTATCATTTTTCCAAAAAGTCTGGGCTCATAGCATTTGCTATGAACATTGCAGAATAAATGGTAAATATAAATTAACCTTAGAGATTAATCCTTTTAGGAAGTTAGTAATTTCTGTCTGATGGGTTGATGGGTGGTAACTCATGCAGGGCATACATATTTTCTTCATGTATAAAGAATGAACCTAATGATAAATGTTAACAGTCATTAAAGGATTACTGTTTGCTACATCTCTGAACTTTTTAATCATTGCTGCTGATCAGCAGGAAATATAATCTACTTTAATTTTTTTGTTGTCTGGTCTGTTATGCATGTTTTGGTCTTCTTTGTCCCCAAACATGAACTTAAACTACTTTTCTGGGATATAAGGAAAACAGCAATGACTTAGAAAAATGCTGGTAACTCAGCTGAAGGAACTATATATTTTTTTTCTTTTTTTTTCAAGCAAGTAAGCCTAACAACTGTTCTCTGCCTGGTAGACAAGCAGTTCAAGATTTCTAAAGCAAATCTTAGTGAAATGTATACAGGCAGGAGTATTTTAAATGCCAAGTTTTATTGTGTTTTTTTTTCCAGGCAGTTACTAGTATACTCTTTGACATTTTGAAATATTCATGCAGAGATAACTGTTGATAGATGTAACTCAGCACTATTTCATATTTATGGAAATCACATTAACTCCAGACACACTTGTCAACAACTCTGCTCTTTTGATTCCCAGTTGTGCAAGAACTGTAGCTTGAAGCATTATCAGTATGTGATATAATTAATCAAGAAAACATTTCTACTCTGTTTTATTTTTATTTGCATGCCCATTACTATATATTACCAGACACAGTTGTTCAACCCTCAGAAAACTACAGTCACTGCATGGTGGTTTAATTGTATTCTATTTCTGCTGTTTTAATAAGACAGAGACGTGATTCACTGGAGGCTAGAATAGATCATATCCTAAAAATGGCCCTTACTCATTAGAAGTTGTATAGGGAAATAAATCTCTAAGAGAAACAGTTGGTTCTGAAATAGAATTTATTATAATTTTGTAAGATGGAGGGGTTTTTTTGTCCAGAAAGTATTTCTTTTCCCATATTTGATAATGCTGTTGTTTTATTTTTGTTGCCTACAATAGCCTAGTTATTTGGAAAAGAGAGCTTCTTGCTAAATCTGCAAATCTGCTTGGTGGTGGTACAGGGGCACTTACAGTTTGTTGATCAAATTCTACCAGATAACTCCAAGATCTTGTTTCCTAGCATAATAACCAGAACGTCTCTGTATAGCAGAGTGAGCAAACATATGTACAAGCAGCACATGAATACATTTAAAAAAATTAATATGGTTAATCTATTGTCCTTGTTATGAAACATGTATTAGGGCTCCGACAGCTATTGACTTTCTTATTTCACTTCCCTGTCTTCATGAAAAGTTTTATCCCATTCTAAGCATGGGATAAAATTCTTGCATCACTGAAGTCAATATTGACATTTTGCACCTGAATAGAGTCAATTTATCACAGTATTAACTTTATGTAATACTCCAGCTTGCAGTGTGGAAGTCAGAGGAAGAAGGGAAATTTGCTACAGTGATCCAAGCCTAAAGTTTTGGAGCCATACCCCAGAGGTCTGGGCAGTGACACAGAGGTGCTTATACTTGAAGGGAATTCAGCATAATTCTGATTTAGTTCACTGTACTCTACATTTCAAGTATTTCTGAAAATGTTTCACTTAAAAAATGCAATGAGTACTTTGAGAATGCCATTCATAAACTGATAAATACAGTAGTTTTATTTCTGCTGTTGCAAACAGTTAAGTAGCATTTTCTTTTTTCCTTTTAAAGGTTCTAGCTACATATATTTCTTTAAGACCTGTTACATTTATAGAAAAAAATCTTTTGCATGGCCTGAATATAACCTGTAATAATTTTTTTGTAGAAACTATTTTAGCTGTCTCCAAGGCCTCTGATCAGCATTCTTCACTCAAACTCCTGTTGAGTTCAATAGGCATTTTCATGACTAAATGAACCAGTAAGGAATGTTGAATAGAGCTAGCTTATTCAAATGCAAGCAAATATTTTAGACTATATTTTCATTGGGGAATTAATAATCTAGATACTACACACAGAAAAAGCCCAAGCTTTTATGTGGTATTTGGGTGTCAAAAAGATGGTATCTATGATTTTAGAGCTATTTGTTATTTTGACAGTGTGTCTCCAGGCTATGCTGCAGTGGATAAAACCTTAATTTTACATAACAAATAATGAAATATTGCTGCTTCACTATCTCTCTTCACATGATTAAAAGAGATTAAATTTGCTTAACATCACTTTGCATTAATTTGTGATGCTATACCTGCTATTGAATCCTACTGTTGATTTTTGAAATATGTGTATAGAATATATGTTCTTCCTATAACACAGTGTTACATTTATAGATGAACTAAAAGGTGGTCATTTTAACAAATGTTATCCCACCATTGAAGGGAAAGAATAAACAAGAAATTGACAAATAGCCTAGGAAGGAGTTCCTAGTGTTAAACTAAAATTTTCAACTACAACCTGAACACACCAATGCTCAGATTTCAAACTTGCTTCTATCAGGAACTGCCTACCCATGTACTGGATACTCTCGCAAGAGCTGCTTTTCTTGACTTGCATGTTTCAATTAGGAAACTGTTTTATAAGGAAGAGAAGATGATAAATGGTGATCAGGTGATTGCTCTGTAAATAAGGACATTATGTGGGTTGCTGAAAGGTAGGTAAATAGGATGCTGAGGAAGAATGCTAGTTAAGGGTACAATATATTTCCATTGTTCAAAAATGTAAAATTTGCTAGGTTAAGAAAATTCACAAACCAGAGTTTTTAATAAATGTGACAGGATTCATTGCCTTTGGAGTTGCCAAATATATGAAAGGAATTTGCTGTTTAAAAAGAACTTTCATTGAGGAATAAATTTTCCAAACCATATGAGACAGATTTAGTGGAAACCTTTATAATTAAAAGCACTACATCTGTGGTGGTTGTTGAGTTTAATAATATTGTACTGAAGAGAAAAGAGTTTTTTCAGATGTATTGATTTACTTTGGGACATTCTGCCCCACTGTGATTAGAAGATAATGCTGCAAAAACTGCAGTTACTCCATCATATTATTGGGATGCTAAATTGACCTTTGAGTATAAGAAAGTTCTTCATGCAACTCTTTTTTAAGTAATTTCATCTCTCCCCAGTAATGGTGTAATCAGCTCTTTATCCACACTGTGGTTTCTGTTTCGGAGCTCCTCATGGCCTACTCCTAGAAGTAGTGTAAGATAGAGAATGTTTGTTGCTTTAATGAACAGGCCTCTACTTTCCAGGATTTATTTTTAACTCCAGCTGGAAACTACTCTTTCTACACATATTCTGCTTATCTTTTTCTGTTTCTCTGTCCTTGATGCTTCCTCAAATATTTATTCCCAGCCAGTTGTTCCTGTCTTCGTTCCTGTAGTGCTGCATATAAGAGCAGTTGCTGTAGCATGTTCTCTTTGTGTACTGCCATGTGCTATGGGTAAATAAATATCTTAGAGACATAGTTTATGAAAATAACATTTGTGATCAGGTTTTGATATTCTGTACCACATGACAGAAGGAGTGCAAATAGAAATGGGAATGCAAAGGAGTAATATGTGTTTTAAACAGTGAGTGCTAATCAGCACCAAAATCTAAGCTGAAATATATCTCTCATGAACCTGAGTCCTTTACATGAGATGAAAATATGACATACATATGTGCATATACATATATCTCATATAAAGAATATATATGTCTCATATATTTTAGATAAATACTAAACATGAACAATTGCTGTCTGAGAATAACTGTTCTCACATGAATAAAGTTCTATAGAGAACTTGACTTTGTAGAAAACCATTTCAGTTAGGTCTGACAGGTCTTGATAGTTGGTTTCATGGGAACTGTTGAGAACTTTAATTCAAAGCACTATTATGTTGAGCTGTGTTACAGCTCTAGCTGCATTCCCAGATCAACAGACTCTCACAGGCTTACTTGAGAGATTTTAGCAAGGTGTTTATCTGTGATAAGTCGTTATTGCTTCTGATATCGGAGGTCCTTGGTGGCCAGCCAGAGAATCTTTGTCTAAGTCATCTGTCCTATTCAAGCATCTCTCACAATAGCTCTCTTGAATTCAGCAGATTTGTATTGTTCAGCCTTGATAAGTGGTTCATTGATCAGTTTTCTTTCTGTGAAGTGAGAATGCAGTAAAAAACCTTAATCTGTTACTTTTTCTTATGCTGACTGAGAGTAATGCAATATGATACACCTATTTTTTTGTGAAGTTTCTTAGGCTAGACCTGAATGGGTATGTTTGATGGTCCCTTTGACATACTCTGTATATCTGTTCATACTAGAACCAATATCATTTTTATCAAAGTCCATCTTTCATGTCACTATATAGAGATTTATTTTATGATTTTTCTAAAGTAGAGAACTGGAATGGTACTCATTAACACAAAAGACAGTTCAGTCTCCCTGTCATTAGACTGACTTGGTTCAGCACCTCTTGCATGATACAGCTGTATAAATCTTTAACCTCTGTAGAAGTACTCTTTAAATCAAGAACGATAATTGAAAAAAAAGATAAATGTGCTGGAATCACTTGAGAATGCTTCTGTTCATGATATTGGGAAGTGTCTATGAACAGTCAAACCATTAATAAACATCTGTGGTAATTCATGTATTTAATAAACATTTACCTAGTTTTAACTAGTCTCTCTTCACTGACTTTTCAACACATAAAAAAATAACTGTTTCACCTGCTCCATGAGGTAGCACAAATTTTTCATATTATATTATTTTGGGTTGATCTTTTAAAAGCTAGGTACCAAACTGAAGAAGTCTATAAGGTATGGGAGATAATAAAAATTACCACTTTTCAACACATTTAACTCAGTTACTGCTGGGCTTTAGTAAATGGTGATGTGCATGTTCTTACCCAAAGTGTACACTGAAATTTAGCATCTTAAATAACATTCATAAATTTGGATGAGAATTTTCTGTATCTGCCTCATTAATCACCTGTCTTCTTATACAGTGTAACAGGCTTGCAATAGTTGGATTTGGAATTCCAGATCAGTGTTAAGAAGCTAAATCCTCTTACAGTTTACTTCTTGGCTTTAAACAGTGACCTGTGCTAGGAAAAAACGACTTTGTTTCTATCAGTTTCACTGCCCAAGATCCTTGAGGCTACTGAGGATAAGGCTGATAGGTTGGAGGGAAGGCTGTTACCTTCTCACAGTTCTGAGACAGATAAAGTTCAAAAATATCTTGCAGCCATAATGAAGGAGAAGAATTTCTTTGCATGTATAAATTAGTCCCCTGAAAATAACTATATGACAGCTTTCTTGGCTGGGAGAAGGATGACATATATATTTACATATATATATATATGGCTTACTGGGCATGGGAATGAATGGCAGATAGAGAATCTGCTCCGAAGAAAACCAAGGCTGCAGCTAGCTTTCCATCAGGACAGGTTTCTGGCACTGTTACCACTCTTGAATGAATCTGGTTTTACTTGCTGTTAGGTATATTAATTAGCATTCATTTTTTCTTTAATCGGGCCATTTTCTCCCAGGCAATTATCAGTAAAACAAGAGAGCATGGTCTTAAGCTCTGCCAGGGGAGGTTGAGGTTAGATATTAGGAAGAAATTCTTTACAGAGGGGGAAATTGAGCACTGGAATTAGCTGACCAGGAAGGTGGTGGATTCTCCATCCCTGGAGGTTAAGATGAGACTGGATGTGGCACTGAGTGCCATGGTCTAGTAACCATGGTGGTGTTGGATCAAGGGTTGGACTTCATGACCTCAGAGGTCCTTTCCAACCTGGCTGATTCTATGATTCTATGATTTTCTTCTTGATGTATCAGAAGTACTTTTACTACACAGACATGCTGTTGTTATAGTCTCCTAGCAACAGAAACTTTTCCTAAATTGACATTTGCAATCTCAGGAGTTCTGCGTCCAAATTACTTTGAATAGCCTTAATTTTCCACAGCGTTTCTAAAATTTAATCAATCTTATCTTTTGTTAGTTTGATTTTCTGACAAAGGCATATGATTAAGTTATTTCCCGAGCCTTGATTAGAGTATCATCCCAAATGTGAACATTTCAGAATTAGTCAAGTTACTAAGATATATTGGTTCGCAAGCATCCTCAAAATCAGTGATCTTCAAGAGAACTCCAGTTATTCTTTTAACTGACAGAGAACCACTGCAGTTTCTACTAATCAAAACCATTGATCATTGTTAAGAAATTTTGTACCAGATGGTCTCAATGCCTGACACTTGGAAGTGGAAATGGAAGGAAAATTGAAACATCTATTTGCAAGCTTCAGAATACTTTATGTGACCATAAGACTACTCTATTACACATCTAAATAGATAAATTAAGAGGCCAAATTTGGAAGCAGAAAAGACATGAAGTATTAGTTTATGAACAAACAAAGCGTATCAGTAGAGAATGGTGACAGTTACAGACCCAGTATGGTCCACTGAATACTTTGCACACATTGACAGCTTTTATGCTCTGAGACTGGCTGGGAGTACAAATAGACCTGAAACTGTTGGCATCATCAATAATGTGTATGCGGCAAGTACCTGTACAGTATATACAACAGAGTTGTCCTGAACCCTAAGGTCCTAGTCATGTGTACTGTAGTCATGTCCAAAATTGACTGTCATGCAGCATTCAGATTACAGCCCCAGTTTTGCAAGGATATCTGATGTTTGGATACTCTGGACAAATGTTTTTTTTCAAAATATTCTAGGATCAGTATTTCAGGAAGAAAAGTGATTAAGTATGAGAAAATTTAGAGGTGTGTTAACCCTTGGATTGGACATCTTCTTAGTGATCTCTGAGTTCACCTCAATTCATTGATCGATAAAGCCATTTAAATGGCTGAATTGTTATGTTGGTTTCTTGCTTCTTCTGGTGTCTAATGGTCTTTATACAGTCATAAACCTTCCATTATTTTTACAGAAATTCTGTTGTGCTTGCCTCTGGAACAGCCTGTATATTACCAAAGAGTATGTACTTCCAGAGTGCAGATCCATTAGTTCTTATCTATCATTTTATAACACATATATAAACAGGTATTTAATGTAGTACTGGATATGGAGGAGGTGTACTTCTGCAAATAGGTTCATAGGTTTTCATATATTTTTATTACCATTGTGTAGACAGCAGTGAATTTTTTCCCCGTCCCCTATTAAACTTCCAAGTCCTCAATTAAAAAAAAAAAAATCAATTCCTCCCTCTAGACAATTTTATCAGGAAGCAGTTGCTGGCACTAAACTATGTGTTTGCTCCTCATGGATTGGTACAAACCAATAGATATTTTCAGGAAAGTGGATGTAATGCATGTAGTAATATGAAAGTATTGGGTTTTTTTTCCTAGACATTCTTCCTGCTTAATGTCTGGGTTCTTCTTATTTTTTAATTTAAGTGCCAGTTGGTCTACTGCTTCCCTGGGATTCTGACACCGCTTTTGGTCTGCCTAGTCCTGGTTATGATCCATGCAAGCTCAATTTATTTTAACACATACTGCAATCACAGTAACAGTCTGTCTCTTGGTTATATACGTTTCATAAATACCACTGTTATATATGAAGATGCATTATGTTCTGTATGTAATAGGGTTGTGGTAATATTATGTGGCTTTCTGTGTCAAAATGTTTTAATGTGAATTGGGAGCCAACTATCTGTGAAGATATGAACTTGGGGGTGAGCTGGTTCCAGGAGACTCAACAATTATTTTTTGCTGGTACCTGTTTGGAATAGGTTTAGAATCACAGGGGATGAAATGCAGTTATTGCCATGTGGGAAAACCTGCACAGTTTATGTGTGCTTCTTAATTCCTGTGTTTTATAACCTTCTGGGAAGAAAAAACGTAGAAATGTGTTGTTGTAGACCTTATATTTTCATGGGAAAGTGTAGAAGGAATGGAAATCAGTGAAGTTCTGTGCCTGTAGAGGTATGAAAAAAGACACGTGGTGCTTATATAAATTCAGGAAAAAATGGTTTCCTAGGTATTAAGACTTATATTTAAATGCATATTTTTCCATTTTCCATGCAGAAAATAAATTAGATATTGGTTTCTGATCCAGATGTGTTTTTTCTTTCAGTCTTTCTTTTTGAAAGTATGTTGTATATCTTGGGAGTTATCGTAATACTAGGAATTCACAAAGGACTCTCACATTATCATCTGTGTAAGGAATAATAATGTAGTCCTTGCAAAGATTAGTAATTAACTTAATGAAAGATAATCTTTCTCATGGAAATTAACCACTGAGAAAGTTAGCTAATAAAATCAACTGTCAGTTCCTGAAATGTATGGTTATCTCTTTATGCTTGACTCATGTTTCTGCCATGATACTTTATTTACTTTTGAAGCCATATAAAATAAAGAAAAAAAAACCTGATCTCTTTTGACATTTTTCTGAAGATGTTTTTCTGAGAAGCCTAGTTGTTTTTGTTGTGAATACTCTTTTAAAGTATTTTTCCTACCTCTTTTTTAACATCTCTTTTTAAGCATAATGATACTACAGCTTAGCAGTTTAGGTGTTGTTTTGTATCTTCCTGGTTTTTTCAGTTCCAAACAGAACATTGTGCTCTATGTACCTGATCTGTTATTTACATCAAAAACTAGCTGAGAGATGGAGCTCTCAGTCTGAATTTGCCTGAAGTCATGTGATTCAGTCAAATATCCATAATTAACTACTGCCTTTCTTTTTTAAATACTCAGTCTAATTGCTACTTACATTTGATATAAATTACAAATAATGATGAACTCAGAGATCATTATTTGATTATTGTTGGCTTTTGTAATGATGATGGACCATGCAATAAAGTGATTTAGGGCAGGGAATTTTAATACCACCAATAATATTTAGAATAATAATTTCAGCTCATTTATAACAGGCTTGGAAGTTGCAAGTAGTATTTGTGATGTCGCTTTTTATAGTAAAGTTGTTTATAGCTAATTTTGCATGATGTGTTTAGAAGCACTGATTTAAGTCACAGTTTTAAGAACTCTAGCTTAAAGTTAAAAATCAGGACTTCCCCTCTTCCAGTATTTAAAAATTAAGGTTTTAGTCCAAGAAAGCTATAAACTGAGCAATAATTATTATTTTTGTGAGCAATCTCACTCATTTCAACAGGATGTTTCTTATGAATAAGCATGTGTATTTATAACAAACCCATATGTAGTGCACATATCCCAGTATGGCATATGGGGTAAAGTAATACTCGAGTCACTCTCAGTGGTAACTTTCATAATGTTAATCATAAGACATTATTTGGAATTTGACTGCATCAACAGAATTCTGTTGTTAAGAAAGCATTTTTTAAAAAGTATTACTGTTTGGTGATGTAGGAGCTCACATGATATAAATCTTAATTTTGGCAAGTTCATAGAATAATAAAATCACAAAATGGTATGCATTGGAAGGCACCAATGGTCCTGGGAAGCAGGAAAAACTTTCACTAAACCAGTGTGCTCAGAGCTCCATCCGACCTGGTCTTGAACACTTCCACAGGGTTGGCTTTCTGGGCTGCAAGCCCACATTGCCAGCTCATGCCCAGTTCCTCATCCACCAGCACCCCCAAGTCCTTCTCAGCAGGGCTGCTCTTGATCTGTTCATCCTACAGCCTGTGTTGACACTGGAGGTTGCCCCAGTTCACCGACCCAGGTGCAGCACCTTGCACTTGGTTTTGTTAAACCACATGAGATACGCATGGGCTCATTTCTCAAGCTTGTCCAGCTCCCTCTGGATGCCATTCCATCCTTCAGGTTTGTTAACAGCATGACTCAGCATCTGCAAATTTGCTGAGGGTGCACTTAATCCTTTTATTTATGTCATTAATGAAGATATTAAATAACACTGGTCCCAATACAGAACAGGGACACCACTTGTTGCTGATGTCCATAGGGACTCTGAGCCATTGGCTAGCACCCTCTGGGTATGATCATCCAGCCTATTCCTTATCCATCTAACAGTCCATCCATTGAATTCATCTCTCTCCAATTTAGAAAGAAGGATATTGTGGGAGACTGTGTCAAAGACCGCTGCTTAAACTGTTAGAAGACTTTTTGCTTAGGCTGAGGGGGCTGTTAATCAGTTCAGTAAGGCAGAATGTGGTATTGGCTTATATTTTTCACAGTGTGCTTGAAAGGCATATTTTTATTCCTTAAGAAGTAAATTGCCACCCAAACATCAGAGTGTGACAAGTTTTGATTTATCAAGGCTTGGCAGAGTTAGGGAAGTGGAAAATCTCTTATGAAGTATACCTTCTTCATCACAGAGTTGATGCGTTCTGTGGTCCAAACTATAAAATTGTTCCAAGCAGTGATGTACTTTATTCATTGAGAATATGATATTAGCAGATGCTGTTGATGAAAATTAGCATCCCTGATATTTTTCTCCTTTTCACAATACCATAATAGATTATCAACTTGCCAAAATGTCAGTAAGGCTCTGAATACACATTCATCTAATGTCTTCTGTATAACATGTTTAAAAATTACACCCTCCTTTTTGTAGCTGCTGTGAGGACACCCAGACCTGGAACAGCTGTGACTTATTTTTTTTAATATGAATCACTGATTCTTATGTCACTTGTTTGAATTGATCTGCTTTTGTGGTCCTTTGTATTAAGACCATGTCTTTCAACTTGTAGGGGTTATCCTATTACTCAATTCAAAGAAAAAACATAATAAATTATAAAGCTTAAAATACCAAGGAATAGTCATAATTAAAGTTATTGAAGCTTAGCAAAATCCTCTCAAAAAACAGAACTGTGAGATTGGTTGGGCTTTTTGTGTTCTTTTCCATTTAAAATTTGTAGTTTCTTGTCTTGACTAAAAGAGCACTGTTTGAACTTACTGTAAAAAATGCCATGCTGTCAAATCTTCAGTTTCTCTGAAACATGACATGAAGTGTGGACATTTCCCTGTATCTTTATATAAATGCATGTTGAGTCAATCACCTTGTCACTTCTTCTGTTAAAAATATCATTGTAATTCACAGTGAAGATACTATTGGTAGAGCTGTGATATTCCCTGTGTTTGTACAGTTCTTGTACCTCTGAACTTCACATCTTAAAAAAAAAAAAAGCACATAAAGCTTCATGTCAAATGTATGAAACTCTGAATATCTGCGGAAGAAAAAATGTTTTTAATTCAGAAGAGATTTTGATTGAAAAAAATAGATCCTCACAATGAAACTTCTTTATTGTGTTTTGTAAAACTGGATTTTATTGGTGTCTTAACACTCCTAGTAGTTACCTCTGTAGAAACATTCTTCATGGCAGTATCAGAAAAGAAAGCCATATTATGTACATAAGCAGTTTGTCTGTTCATGGGAAAAAATGCCTTTTGCTTCCATATTTTTATTCTATATATAAAGTATTGGGTTAATATTTCTATTGTTATCAGTGGCAGGGATATACTTTGCCAATAAAATAAAAGCATTACTGTTATCCTGTGATAACACAAAAAACTTGAATAGCATTACCAATTTGCAGGCGTGTGATTTGCTTAAATTTGGTGCCCCTGAATTTTATATTCTGCTGATTAAGCAACAGACCTGTGATTATCTGACAGAGGCTGCCTTCTTGACATATTCCAGTTTATTTTTTCCACAGGTGGAGCTGTGTATTTTGCATAACATTTTGATAATCATGTAAACTAGTTGCATCACTGAAGTATTTTTATTTCAAATTTAAATACATTGAGGATTGCATACATGAGTTTAAAATAGATTTTGCAAATCTTCTCATCTAATATCTATCTTCATCTGATTTAAATGTTCTTGAATCCCCTTCCTTCACTTTTCCTATCAAGGCAAAATCTATTTAAATTTAAACATACAAAAGTAAGTGAGCCATTTAGAATATATCTGCAGAAAATTAAGTATTGACATAGTGTATGATATTTAATCCATGCTTTCTTTTCTTCCTTTTAACATATGTACTGCATCCTCACTCCCATGTTATGTTCAGCATTAGGCAGAAATATTTGGAAGAGATCTGCTAGGGTAAACTGTGGGACTCTTCCAAACAGCTAATTATTTGTACAAGTTTGAAAGGTTTGGTGCCCTTGGTGGTTACACTTTCTGGTACATTTTACTCTGAAAACACCAAGTACACTCTAAAATGACTTATAGTCCTTCCTAAGGGTTAATGTTAACTACCAGTGAAAACCCCGTTTTCCTAAGATTCTGGTGCAGGATCTTAGAAACTGCTATTTTCTTATAGGACCAAAATACAGATTTACTGAACTGTCAGGTACTGTAAATGCTAGCTGTATGTCATTCTTAATTCAACTCAAGCCAAAGCATTTGGTCTATAATATAGTGCCATAGGTTGTGCATGCACAGAAAATTTTACAGATGAGTATTTGTCTCTCTTCTTCAGCTGTCAGCCCAGATACATCATCATATATCCTTATCACTTCTAGCAATGACATTGGAACATCTTGAGCAGTAGTATACTTACTGTGTAGATATAATATATGGTAGTAACCTCCCTATGGAGAATTTCAAAGGTATAGCCATCTCATTTAAGGATTAAAATAGGTTACTTCCTTCCTGCATTATAAAAAAACCAAGTTTTTATTAGTGCCTATCATGAACTCTCCTTGTTGTGAGAATACAAAAGTGTCCTCATACTGAGAACAGTATGAGAGCCTATAAATAACCTTTAGAAAAGGTTGTGCTAAATTAGTAACAAAAGAAACATATACCCAGGGAATTTAAGTTCTTGGATTAAGATAATTTCATATATCATAAACTAAGGAAAAAACAACATTTTCTAAATCACACATTTCTTAATTTTTTGAGAGTACCAGACACTGAAAAGCAGGTTTTGGAAGCTATTTGAATGCCCAAAGATCCGCCTTTGGGTTACAAAGGACACATAGCTGCTTTGACAGGTACAGAAGGAGTTGGCTTTCACCTCACTTAGCTCCTTTTGCTAATTATGCATTTGTCTATATTTTGAGGCACCTATTAAAATGTATTTTTTTAATTTTGCTTTTAATCTCCCCATTTGAAATCACTGTGTCACCTGCTAATGTGTTTGAAAATTTGGTCCCTGTTACAGGCATTGACCTGTCAGGAAAATTGTATTCCATTTGTTAGAGACTCCTAAGTGTACTCCAGTGCACTCCAGTGTAATGTTCTCTGCACTAGAGCTGTCTTTGTGCAAATGGAGGTTTGAATGAATTTTATGATTTTTGAAATGATTAGTGCTAGTTTTTGGTACTACAAGAAAGAGAATTTTGTAGAGCAGGTACAGCTGTCATTAGAGGTGTGAACTATTCAGTGTTCATAGGTTAATTGTTCTTGGTTACTGCTGGGAGCAGAGGGTTGTGTGATTTGGTTTAAAGTTAATTTGGATGCTTGTCCAACAGACACCCAAGTAAAAGCATCAAACTGATTTCCTATGAAATACTGAGCAGCAGTCAAATAGCAAAGACTTTGCAATGGTAATGGTTTGTCCAACACACTACTGTAATGGTAACTGTAACAAAATTATATACAAAAACTTAATCATAAAAATGCATGTATGTTAATTGTTGCCATTCAAATATTGATACACGGCTGCAATTTTAATTTCTATGTTTTTTTCCATGACTGAAAAAACCCTAAGGTTTATAATCTTAGAAACCAGAAATTTTATAATTTCTAGTAAAAATATGCTGGTTTTTCCATAATACCCTTTATTATCCATATAAAGTTTTCTAATGAATACAAGATGAGCTGAACAGGAGAGAATGAAGAATGTATCTTATTGGACTGAAAATATAGTTCCTTAGGTCTTTTCTTTATTTGTGTTTTCGTTCAGTCAAAGAATAAAGACTAGAACCAGTAAACAACTTTTGCAAGTATAGTTCTAAATAAATTAATAAAGACAATAAAGAAAAAATATTTGACTTTGAAGATAGCATAGAATTAGTGTAGTAACACTTACAACATAATTTATTAAAAATCTAATTCCTCAGGGATTTTGTTAAACCCTTAATTGACCCTCTGGAAAATCAGAAAGAGGAAACCTTTCACCTGCTATGATGGTGGATTTTCACACCTGCATTACATAATACAAAGTAATTGTGTAAGCTCAGAAAAAAAAAATCAATCCTTTCAATTGTTCTTCCTAAAATTATTTCTATGATGTTCTACTGCTCAGATTGACAAACTGATGTAAAACCTCTTCTTCATCTGTTCATGTTCCTTGGGGACAGTATGCCCACATCTTTCCAAACAAAAGGGGTAAAATCCCTTTATATAACTAAATGAAGTGAAAAGTACCAGAATACATCTCATGCATAATAAGCCAAAGATTCTGATATTTCATTTGTTTAACAACTGGAAATTCATAATGTTGCCCTCATAATGTTGAGTAAAGCTTGAAAATTTAAGAGAAAAAAAATTTTATTTGATGGAGTCTTGAAAGAGAATCACTAAAAACTAAGAGCAAAGAAAATGCTGAAGCAATCTTAATAGTAACATTTATTTGTTGGGTTCTCTTCCCATAGATGTATTTCAGTCCAAGGAACACAGGAAATGACAATAAATAGAAGTTTTGAAAAGGAAGCTAAAAAGCTCCATCTTTTCATTGAAATAATTGGAAATCCAAGCTCTACCAAGCCAAAGATGAGTTAGGATGGCTAAGCAGGTGTCAGCTCAAGCAGGCATTGGGAACTCACGCTTGCAAAAATGAAAGTAATTAATCAGCTCTTGTGTGGAGATCTCTGACATTAGTTATCTATAGGGTTACAAATTTGATTGATTGAAATAATTTTATTAAAATAACTAATTTTAATTATAAATCCAAGTCTAAATCAGCTAAGCTTCTATCGGATGTGTAAGCTCAGGGGAGAAAGATATGTTTTCTATATTTATTTAACAAATATTATTTTCTATATTATTTAACAAATAATCCAAGATTAAAGCTCAGCTTTAATGACATCCATGTGTCCATTTGTGAAAATAAAATTCAACATTTTGCATGGATATCTCTGGCTTTCTCCTAATTCAAGTATTTAGCCAGTATAAAAGGGGAACTAAAACTGAGATTAAATGTTTTAAATGGATGAAATAATACTCAGGGTGACCTACTTTGAAAATTATTTTGATAGTTTTACCTCATTTCATCTTTGCCTGAATAAAAGCAGCAGAGTAAACTGGTAAATAACAATCTAGTGCAAACAATATCCAGCTGATGTCAGAATGGTAAGTAATGCTGCAAAGCAGCTGTAATGCAAATTGTAAGGAAATAAATCAAGAACAGGATGGGAAGAGTTGTTGACTTTTCTGTGAGTATTCTTGCTTATGGGGTGTATAGTTGACCTTAATATTATTTTCTCACAGCTACCTTGTATTTCACCAAATGCTAATGTTTAGAGATGGAAAGTGTACTCATTTTAAACTATGAGAATTTCAGGACAGATGGATATACAGAGAACATCACTGACTTGCATTGTTTGAACACCATCTGGTTGACAAATACTAGTAGGACAGAAGTAACATATGTTACTTAGCTGTGTTTTGCTAGGAAATGCGTTAGAATGGCATGGTCCAGTGTTTCAGGAACAGTGAAGATTTCACAGATGTGAGTAATTCTCACTAATAGTGGAGGCAGCTTTAGGGGTATTTAACAGTGTTACCAAAATCCCAAGCAGCTATTGATCTCTGAAGCTCATGTATGTGGAAAATGCAGAGTGTGATTTCTGAATTTATCTTGCCAACACTGAATAAATCCAGATTCTTGTTTAACTAACTGAAGGTAAATTATTTTTCCCATCCACATTTGAAAGTAGAAAGAAGTCATTGTCAGAATTGATAGAAGCAAAAACCTGGGTTAGACTGTGTAAGGTAAACTTTGTTTTAAGTTACTGCTGCTCTCCACATCCTGGAGTCTGGTTCCCTGACAAACTGGAGCTGAAAATGAAAAGTAAAACGTGTCCCTGTGGGAAAGAGATGAATAAAGTTTGTCCTCCTACTACCTGAGTTATGTTATGCTTTTTTCTCATCCTCTTAGACCTTTTTCCAAAGGTCAAATCAGTGCAGACCTGCTTTCTCCCACAGCACAGACATGGCTCAGTGTACAAAGCCCAGTGGCACAAAGTGGGGTGAAATCACCCTCTCTCTAACAGCTTTCTGGTAAATTCATGCCCAAAGGTAAACAAGTCTTAGCAAAGGTGTAGAACAAGTGTACTCATTTTAAGAGTCTCTCCCTAATTAGTGAGGCACTAATGTCAATCAAGGCACATTGGATTACAAAGAAAAGATGTGTGAGGTCAGCTCAAGACAACTATTTCATAAGACTGTGATTTGATTAAGGCCAGGCTATGACCTAGCTAGAGGGGTCCAGAGATGGTCTGAACAGTTTTACCATTAATTTAAGTGGGAGCACAGTCTTCTGCCAGCCTATAATCCTTATCATTTATAGTTTGTGATTTCATTATTATAGCAAGCTATTTGCTGAAGCTCAGAGGCAGAATTTTTATTGATTATTATATAGCTAGTACTTTATCTTGGCTTCTTGTATAAATATAAGCTTGTTTATTAGCTGTCAAGCAGCCATGCACTCAAGTATATAAATAGCTTTAGGAAAAAAATGCATTTAACTTTTAAAAATCTAAATTCACTTCCTATGTAAAAATAAATTTGCTTTGAAGATTATTAGTATTCAGTAAATTAAGCTGTTCCATTTTTGTCAGGCTTTCACTTTACTGCTTTTTTAACAAGATAAAATATCCATCGAAAGTACAATCATAATGAAATGGCACAGTACAAATAGATGACTTTCATCATAATGCACTGTTTTTAGAAATGTTCATAATTTAAACAATTATGTTTCTTGACTTCTTACCAATTAAGTTTAGTCATCTAGGGGCTGTGAATTTTAATGAGAAAGCTGAATGGTCTTTTGCAGATAAAATCTGTTGGCAAGAACACAGTCAAACAGGGAAAGGTATAATCTCTTCCCCTTATTTCTTTAGGTATCATAAAAAAGGACAAGAGGAAAAAATGAAGAGGCAGGAGAAACAAAACAACTGTGCAGAAAGCGCTGTATAGCTTTATGTAGATTGAATATATTTTAAAAATCTTTGCTTACTACCCCTTGAAATAAGCATGATAGGTTTAAAAGATACAAGAGATGTTAAAGAGAAAATTAAACAGAGAGGGAAACCTTAGCCAATAACTGTTACACTCTGATTATTCAGACAGTTCTAATGAACCTTTTCAGAAAAATTTTGGATCCAGAATCATAAAGAAAAAAATAAATAGGAGTGACATTAGATACTTCAGATAATAAACTGTGGGCCATGCATCTACCTTTCAATGGACAAACCAGAATCCCCCTGGGGATTAGAATTAGATTAGCTAAATGCCTAACAGCTGTCTCACAGGCATGAGACTAGATAAAGCAACCAAGCTGTAAATCTGTGCAAACTGCATGAAAGGCTACATAATGTAAATTGATTAGTTTAGGACTTGCATTAATGTGGTTGTGAATAAAAATAACCCGCCAACAAATCCTCTCCTAATTTTAACAGCTACTGAAGAGAAAAACTTAACAGATGGATCATTATGAGGTATGAGTCTACAATGAATTTACATTGTGATCAAAGAAAAAACCTGAATTACTAATGCCCATGAAGAAAGAGTTCTAATCTCTCTGCAGAAAGGCAAATATTTGAGGTTTTAACTTGGATTAATAGGCAGCTTTCATGGAATACCAATGCTCTCTGCATTTTTTAAAAATGAAAAATAGGAATACCTATTGATTTATATTCAAGGATGAAAGGTCTGATGTGGTACATGTCTCAGTAGATAAATAATAAACTACTGAAATGTGACCCAAGGTAGCTATTGGGACTGATCAGTTCTCTGCAGTTTTAAGACTGTAATATTTAAAATTTAGAACAGTAAGAACATTGATTTAACTATTTTAATTTCTTAAATCTACAGAATCTGTTTCATAATATTTATGAATATTAAATAATAATATTATTAATGAGTGCTTTATTTGTAAGACATTTGTTCGCTCTAAAGTTTTATGTCATAACCAGTCAGGATGTAATAACCATGAGATGATAAAAATACAGTAAGATCAGTGACCTATATTCTTTCTTTAAATGTTCTTCCTTCATATCATCTTACTCTGTATCTGTGGACTACTACATTAATATTAATGTAGATTTGTTCTGTTTTATATACTGAAAAAAGAGAAGTTTTATGAGGTTATGGGTCTTTTGGCTTCAGTGAGACTAAAAGCAATCTCCTTATATGAAGCGCTGAGTTCTCAAAGGTTTGGTAGCCAAGTAATATGCCTCTGTAACAGAGAGTCCTGGTCTCTCTGTTCCAGCAGTCACTGTCTTAATAGAATATTTCAGTTGTTTTCACGTAAAGAAATAAGTACAAAATTGTATTTCAACTTTAGATTTCAAAATTTCTTTCAGTGCTTTTGTGACATAGGAAGAAGCTGTTGATT
Organism: Pachyramphus minor; assembly: GCA_013397135.1. Lineage (NCBI taxonomy): Eukaryota > Metazoa > Chordata > Aves > Passeriformes > Tyrannidae > Pachyramphus > Pachyramphus minor. The sequence goes on along the minus strand of VYXB01003963.1, from coordinate 100,752 downwards.
TTGGATTGTAACTCATGAATGAAAAAGTGTTATAACCTCATTGAGGATGGCAGTTAACATTACTGTACACCAAACTTTATTCTAACCAGTTGATTTGATTATTGGGTACTCTACTGCTCTTGAGGAAAAAATGTAGCTGTCTTCTTCTTAGAGTGCTTAAGCCATCAGTATGCTAGGTAACAACTGAGTATATGAATTCTTGTTTGCTGTATTTTGGAGAGTAATTTTTAGTGGTAATTCAATAATTCAGGACAAATTAACGAAGATAGTTCATTCAGATAACACTGAATTTTGGCACGGAGTTCATACAGTTTGGCATTCATTGCAAAAAACCCCAAACACAACCAACGCTCCCCTGCCCCGCCCTCCCCCCCCCAAAAAATCCCAAACCAAACAAACAGCCTCAAAGAAGAAAACTAAAATAATAGAGGATTTGTGCAAATGAAATATTGTGTTTTGTTCCAAAGCATAGATTGTGCATTTGTTATGTTATTTCAGGATATGCAACAAATAACAGATACAGAACCATAAAGTTCTGTAGCCTTTTGCCATTTTACATTACTTGACTCACTGATTTTCTGTAGCACAGGTAAATATAGCTCATAGATTATTTCCCCCCCATCTTTCCCAAGAGTCAGTGGGTTTTTTTCCCATTCACAGAAGCTCACTGTCTGTTACAGCTGTATATCATCCCTGCTTTCTTCCCGGTTAAGCTTTCTGATCAAACTATAGGAAAGTAATAGAAAACTACGGGAAACATAATCCCATTGCAGCTCTCCATGTCCTGAGCCCATAAAGCAGGAAACATTCAGGTCATGCTACAAAGAAATTGAAAGTGGACTTACAGGAAGTTATTTCCTAAATACAAGGCCCCTTTACACCAGTCCTTCTTTCAAGGGCATGCTGATGGAATCCCAGCAATGGACTGAGATTTATAAGTTGTGGGTGGTATTTGATCCCTAGAAAAGGAAGCTAAGGAAAAAAAGGAAAAGTCTAATGTTATTATCAAGTATTTCACAAGTGAATGAATGCATCTGTGCTCTTATTAAATCTATTATTGTGCTGAAGTCTAATGAGACTTTGTATTGGGAAATCAATCAAGGTATCATGTGGGAAGACCTGGAGCAAAATACAGACATGCTTATGCACTGCTTTTTAAAGTTCTTAATTGCTTAACCCAATACTGCAGCAAAAAAAAGTACTTCAATGATGAGCATACTGCTGCAGTGAAAAAGTGTGGTAAATGGCAAATGAAAAAGTAGAGTTTATCCTCTGCTGAAAGTGAGGGAAGACATGCACAAATAAATCAAGTATGGAGTTTTTCACAGGAGCAGATACATTTGAAGCCATTCCTCCCTTTCTGTTCTTCCTTTGGTTTTATTCTTTGTACAGTCTCTGACTATCTTATACCTTCTTATTATTTTCACAGCATGTGGGATATTTTACATACATCATATACAATTTTTTTTCTCTCTGTACTGTCCAAAAATCAGTTCTACCCAGCTGTCAAGCTTTCATTCTTTCAGTGATCCATACTGGACCATTTGTGAATTGTAGTCCGAGGGCTTTTGTTTTCATCCTGTGCCTTTATTCTCTTAAGTTTCTGCCTTGGGCTTGTTCTCTTGAGGGCCCTTGCTACACCTTAATGTCCTGTGTCTTGACTGTCATGTGCAGGAGAAAAATAACTGTATCTTTGGTTAGTTCCTAGTATCAGATTTCTTTCTCCCAAGGCTTGCAGAAGCTGCCACATGCTTATTTTTCTAAGGAAAGGTGGAAAACAACCTATACTTCTTACAAAGTTTCTGAGGACCTTCATCTTTATACTTGACTGTGCATGACATAGCTGGTAACTTGGAGCTCTCTGTTAAAAACGTCTTGAAATCTGACTTTTTATGGGAAGGGATTATTCAGCCATTATATTTGCTGCTGTTGCTGTGTGGCATCAGTTCTGCCACTGCAGCAAAGTTTGAGAGGATGGTCTAATGAATGCCAGCTCTTGTATCTGTCCCCTTTCTTGTTAAAGTCAGTGATATTCTAGCATTGACTTCGAAGTCTGATGAGTTACATACTGGACACACTCTGCTGAGCAAAGGCCAAGAAGGAGTCTTAGTGAAAGAGTGTTATAAAAGGGGTTCCTGCTTGTTGCTTGATACATTTATTCTCTACATGTTGACAGCTTGAAACAGTGGTTTCTGTACCTCAGATGCTTGTTAGCTGACTGTGTACACTGCCACATCGGACGTACCTTGACAATTTATGGTCAAAGAAATAGTAGTTACAGCACCTCTGAGATCCCCTCCATCCATGTATCATTTTGTGTTCTCAGTTAGGATGACCATGAATTCATCTCTATGAACTGTCTTCTATATGTGAGTATTAAAAACGGATAAACCTTTTAGGAGTAATGCTGAAGTTATGAAAGTGTGATCGTGTATAGGAAATGCAGATTGTGACTAAATGAGAGGTTCTGTTCAACAAATATGTTCATCAAAATGTGTCACATGCTGATAGATCAGAAAAATTGATGTTATAGAATATATTGAAATATGATAGACTTAACATTGATTCCTTGTGTGTACTTATCTGTAACACTGGAGAAACTGCACAGATAAAACTCACATACTATTTTTATGGCTGAGAAAATTATGTGCTCTTCCCCCTTAGCAAATAGCTTAATCGTTTGGAATAATCCAAGGAAACAAGTTAGAGTTGAGGTGACATTATTCTGCAAGGAATCCTAGAATGTTTGAATTTATGATTCCTGAGATTTCAGACAGATTAGCTCTACTTGAATCTTGCTTTACTTGCCTGTATTTACTTTATTCTCTTCTGCAGATATTGCAACATGCCAATATGCCCTTGATTATTTTTTCCCAAACTCATGGCTTTGCCTTTTATTTACTAATTTTTCTTTTATCTTTTTTGGAAGAACTTTTGAATGGAGGTTATACATAAACTACTGATTGGTTTTACAGAAAAAAAAGAAAACAAAACCAAAATTGTGATTAAAAGTAATTGTTTCTTTCACTACTCTTTTAGTTTTTATTTCGGGTTTTTTTTGTTTGTTTGTTTTTGTTTGTTGTTGTTGTTGTTTAATTAACCTTGAATGCTTAGCCAGCATTTTGCTTCATAGCAGCCAAGGAACAGACTATAAGATTAAAAGAAGTTGTGTGCTCAACCTTCCTGTTTCCTTGTGCAAAAAGTACAACTTCCACATGAGGTTCTCTTGCAGGAGGGAACTCCCTGGAGAGACAAAATAATTGTGACAAGCTAGCATTACTTTTTATGACTTAATGATGTCACTTACATGGGAATCTTACCATGAGTTTTAATGAGTATGTGCTCCAGTCTGTATTTTTAGAACAGTTTGGGTTAGAAGGGACCTCTGAAGTTCATCTAGTCCAACCCCCAGTTATGAGGATCAAAATTTAGTAGTTCTGAGCCAAGGATATCTTCAAGCAAAAAATAGCTCCACAAAAGGTAAACCAAATATTTAAAATTAAGGATATATATAAGTGATTTACTCACATGTGGCTTAACTACTTTGTGGTTCCAAGCAGTCAGATATTCACCAAGATGGCTTATTTCATTCACTGCCTTTGCTAGGGATGCCACAGCATATAGTATAGAGAGAATAGTAAGCACTTTAAAATAATATGGAAAGCAAAATGTAGCCACGATGCAGTAAAGCTTGTAGACAGAAGTATTTCATAGTGAGCAACTCAGGAGGTAAACATAGCCAAAGTTAGAAGTTTCATTGTAAGCTACATTGTCTCTGGAATTAAGACAGAGCCAAGAACACTCATGTAAAATAATTACAGTATCTTGAACTGATACAGCTCCAAGAATGAAAGTGTCTTGTGCATTCTGGGATGGGCAGGAACAGAGCAAATCTTGGCCAAAATCAGAAGATATGTCTTCCTCTTCCCTAAAGAATTAATTTTACACATTTGTAATGCTCCCTTCTGAGGTACCAATCATATTCTGTATAATATGATGCCATGAAGATTTTTTTTTTTTAAATGTAACTCGTGAAATCTAAGCTTCATAAACTTCATAAATTATGCATTTTCTTGTTACAACGGTCTAACATGACTAAAAAGCTAAGGCTTTTGGAGGGAGTAATTTGTTTTGAAACTAAAATATTGAAAAGTATAAATAAAACCCCCATCCTACAAGATTTTTGAACTCCCGGTCTTCAGTGTCTGTGGCTGTTATTTTGTTTATTAGGCTATACAATTAAGCATATAAACAAGTGTGAAGATTTTTGAATATTAATTTTGCCACTGGAGGGAGCCCATATTCCATAAATACTGCAGGAAAAAAGAAAGGATTATAATTTTTTAAAGGAAAAAAATATGCTTTTACAATATAATGCATTTTTTCTGGTGTTCACTTCGCATGTATACAGAACTTCTGTCATACTTACTATATTGTTCATTTTTATAACTTCCACATAATGTGGAAATCAAAAGTCAGAAAAGCAGTTGCCTGCTTTGAATATAAGTTTTTCCAAAAAGAGATAGCTTGGAGAAAACTACCTTAGTTTTAACACTCACATAAATAGACGTGTAAATAGACTGCTAGATCCGTGTAGTCCAGAGTTGGCAGAGTCTTTGACTTTCTTGTTTTTGAAGTCTTGGACTATCATCAAGTTTCATTTTTCATAAAAATAATTACCTTCTAATCTAAGTGGACTGGCTAGTATGATTTTTCATCTTTTGAGACCTCTGACTTTCTAAATATGATCTTGAGTTAATCTCTTCTAAAACAGGGTTCAAATGTCTAGTAAAGTTACCAATGTAATGCTGTTTGTCATCATCTTATAATAACTTAGTCGACAGGCAAGAAGCTATTAAAGCTTTCTTCTCCCTTGTGGGTTATTTGATTTGTCATTCTCCATTTTTGCAGGCTGTGTACTCAAACCAATTTGTGATAACATGACCAGAAAGCTAAATTCAGTAAAGAGTTCATGCTGACATTGTTATTCCACAGAAGAGGCCCAGCAGGGAGAGATAGTGCTGTAATTCAGATAACATGATGAAATGGGATCTTGTATCACAAAGACTTTGGTGCATGAAGAAACATCAACATCTCCTCTTTTTATATAAATTAGAAGAAGACGTGGTTTCATACCAAAGTTGCATCTGCTATTTTTGTTCAACTTTTTTAAAGAAAATTCAGCTGAACTGAGGCTTAGGGAAATGGTTGAATTACAAGATGTTCACTCAGCATATATTTTAAGAATTTAGATTTGGTCAGTAGTTTTTATTTCAAATGTTTGAAGTAGGTCAGAAGAAAAACATCCAATGATCTATATTTATCACAGAGGATAATTTAAAAGTAAATTGCATAAGCCTGGAAGCGTTTTACGTTTCCATAATTAAATTCATATTGATTTGTTGAATATTTTAAAGAATGATTTTTTTTTTTGGGAACATGGGTCAGCTCAGAATATCCCTGCTTTTAGCAGTGAGATCATAGGCTCTAATAATAGTTTATGGTGGAAAAGTTAATTTCCTACCTATTTCGCAGCATCTTTGTTCAAAAATTTTGCATTTTCCATTAATTATGTAGCATTTTTCATCTTGATATTTGAAATGGAATATTCCTTCCCAGTTTGTTCTTATTTTTATGTAAATGCAGGGTTGCTTTGCTAGAATTAGCGTCTCTGGCTTTGCAGGTGTGTATTGCAAATTGGTAAATGAATTTAGCTTATATATTATACTTTTCTGAATGCAATTCAAGAAAACCTGTATTTACATGAAGGAAAATGTAGCAAAAGAAATGCAATGAAAATGAAGGTAGAATTTAGTGTATTGAAGAGACACTAAAGAGGAATTATTATCTTGTCAAACGACATTGAACTGAGGTCAGTGATATGTTTTAGATACTGTCATTCTGTACTGTCAAATCTGAGCTTTTTTTCTTGAAAGTTTGTTCTGAGAAGTCATAAGCAAATCGTTTCATTCATTCTTGAGAGTTTGTTCTGAAGAACGTGCACTGAGATGAATACCTGCAAACTTTAATTAAGAAAAGTAACAAAATAGGAGACAAAGAAAAATAAACTGCACCTTAATTACAACCAAATGAAGTTAGTATAAGTATTGACATGGAGAGTATCTGAATGTTTCACTGGTTTTGAGATAAACAATGGCTTTGGAGTGTTCTGTTTGCACAGTTAGAAGCCTTGCTCCTTAGAATGGGCTATTAAACACAAAGGAATTCTATTTTCAAACAGCTTTCTGACCTCTTCTTCATATCAGGAACACTCATCCTCAGAACAGCTCTTCAATGAAATTTAAAGTGAAGTAAATAGAGTATTTGGCTTCTGTAGAGTTCCTTTGATGTAGGCATTTCCAGCAAAGAGGCTTTTTTTTTTCTTTAGGACCAAGTAGAGAAACTGAGTTGTAAAGCTGAAGAAAGCCCAAATCAAAAGTAATATTTCTGAAAGCCTGATCCAGCTTTATTCATTAGCCTGCATATCTTGGTCACCATCTCTGCATCCTCACATACTGTGGAAAATATCAACTTAAACCCTAACAGCCCTAAGCAGGTTTTATGTTTCTAAAAACTCATTTCTTTTATTAAAGTAAATCATGTTACTCCTCCATTTCAATAGTGCTTTTAGTCTTCCTTCCTTACGGGATGTATAGAAAAGCAGTACTGACAGTGTTTTCAGTATTGTGTATATCGGCGCTCCTCAAGTATTTTACCTAAAGATCATTTCCACATTGAAAAAATGGATGAGATAGGAAAAAGCAGATGGTGTACCAGAAATGGTCATTTTTCAAACAGGAGATACAGGAGAGGCCTCTTTGACCTTGACCCCAAACTAGGTGTTCCAGAGGATTTTCTTGACTGAGCTAATGATCATCTTTTTCTCCAGAAACTCGATGTAAAAGACTTTCTCTATTTTCTAGAATAACTTTCAGAGTAGAGCATGGAAAAGAATTACACATGATAATTCAAAGGAAAGCTCATATCAAAAGTGTATTTCTAATGCATTAAGTGTTTAAAAAAGTAAATCTTTGCTTAACTCGTCATTTTGTTGGCAAACTGAGCTTTCATCTTCTGGGCAGAAAGAGGAGAAAAACTGAAAAGAACATAATAATCAAATGGATTGAATTGAAGAAACTTCCTTGCAGAGGAACAGGAAAGAGGATGACTTTAGGGACTGTGTATCCCAAATACTATGAAATCACAGTAAATACCTGCTAATTAATTAAATCACTTGAACAAAAAACTCTTTCAAATTTATTTTCTATCCCAAAAGAAATTCACTTTCATATTTGTCTTTACAGTTGATCCATCCTTGAAAAATTGTGATCTCTTATGTATTGTAAAAAATCAAAGAGTTTTCAACAGGTTTTTATCTACCAACTATTAATGCTTTCTTCTAGGCCCAGACATTTTTTGCTGGTCTCAAATGTTCTTTGAAGATAAAAGAAAGATATCTGTTCCTTGTGCTCAAGATAACACTGTGTTTCATTTTTGTTTCTGTTGTCTTTAGTTTGCAAGTATAGTTATAACATTCAAAAAACCAAAATGCCAGACATTTATAATTTGGAACATGGGAAATTTATTTGTAGTCCCAAACATTTTAAAATAGATAAGGTTCTTTAAAAATTACAAAACCACACAGATTTCCCTATTAAAGCTAAGAATTTATGCATATAGCATAACAATTCATTAATTTACACTTGGGCGCAGATGAAACAAGGTTTAGCTTGGCTGCACAAGAGAAGAGAGAGGAATGCATTTTTCAATTTCACCACTATTTGTACTACAGTGACTTTATGGACCTTAGACATCTGCAAGGTCTAAGAATCTCCATTGCTGAAATATAAGATACTATTCTTTGTGGAAAAACTGGGTGTTTTTTCCCCCGCACTTGTTTAGAAAGAACAAAAGCAGTTAGTGTTAAAGTCAGTTTACTTTCACTGCAAAAATGGTCCATTTGTAGCAAAACTGAAAAAAAGCTTCACCGAAACTGACTCAACATGAAAACACACACATTTGAGCTTTATTTCACTGTGAACAGTTCAAACTGCCTCGCTTTTAAGAGTCATATAATTTATTCTGCTGGAGGCAGCAATATAATTTTCTGTAGTTTATTTGTGTTTTAGAGTGTCCATATGATTAAACTTTCATGGCTTTCCTCAAAATAAGGGTCCTTTCATGAAGTTGTCCGTTACTCCTTCAAACCTGTTACTACTAAAAATACACAGTAGAAAGCTGAAGTGTTTACAGCCAACAGAATAGTAACTATGAGGTCCTTTGGCACCCACTGTAGGCAGGAGTTCCTAACTCCTAAACTCCTATGTGGGGTGGTTTTGGTACTAGGGTAGTAGAACTGAACCAGCAGTAGAAACAATAGGAAATATTCAAGAAAAGTTCTATTGTGTCACAGCCATGACTCTTGAGATGTCAGGAGGATACATTTGCTGATGTGTTTGTTCAACCTAAGTGGCAACACAATGAAGAAACATTACAAATGTGACAAGTAAGAACAAAACCACAAAGTATGTCATTTTTTTAAAATGCAAAAGAAATTTGTCTGCACTAAGAAGCATCAGAGGATTTAAAAGTGATTCAATATCTTTTCCCATAGCCCAGTCTTTTCAGTATTGTATCATTAAGCAGTAAATAATGGGATTTTTTCAGGGAAGACATCTTATACTTTCAAATCAGTGTCATAAATCTAACCATATGGATTAGGAAGTCATCCTTATCTACTTACTGTCTAATCTGCTGATGATACATAGTGTGTTCTGTTGTCATTTCTTAAATATTGTAGGAGGTGAAGAACTCATCAGTCATTCCCAGATTACCTTCAATAAGATTTTCATAATGCGTTTTTAATGAGGTTTATTAATAGAAAATTGTGTACAAGTGCCTGACATGGGTGACAAAAGTCCAATAAAAACCCCCACAAATACAACTATTATAATAAGAGTTCACTTGCTATCAATTACTCTTTATTCCTCATGTCTAGTCCTTAGACTTCACATATCAGAAAAATCTGTATCTGCAATTCCTGCAGATCAACAGAACCATGCACATCCAAATAATAGTTATTGATAATGAATTCAAATATCAAATATAGGCAAATTTTCATATTAACGTGTTTGAAAAATGTGACTGCCTAAATGGCTCACAAGTATGACTTCTTGGCAATAAATACTGGTAAAATTTGCATAACTTTTGGCCTTTTAAATTTTTCTGTCAAATATTTTAAAGTGGTTAATGCATCACATGTTGTGTGATGTCCCTTAATGTTCCTGCTGCATTTGGTTTTTCATTGGCTTGTACATCTTAAACTTTGAATCGTTCCACTGCCATCGTTCCAGTGCTTTTGTAATAGAGTGACTTAACAGTACATATATTTGAGGAATTAATCTTTTGTTATGGCTCTGATGAGTATGAAAAGAGACTAGAGAAGGAAAAGAATGTGTTCATTTAGAAATCCTTCCCATTCATCTCCTTTGTAAGTAAAGTATGTTGAGATTGTGAAATCTTGTTTTACCCGATTTGTTGCATGAAGATCAAGATTAAAGACTGAGCATGTCAAGGAATGGTAGGTTTGGTACTTTTTAGCAGTTGGTGTGATTGTCACGAGGTCACTTAAATAAAACAAAACTGAAAAATAGATCAGTTTTTCTTATATAAAGGTGGACTTTTAAAATTAAAACAGTGCTGCATTATGATATGGCTACCAAAGCATTTTTCAGTGTGGAAGGTAAAGTCTGAGATATCTCTCTCTAACAAATAAATCCTGTATAATTACTATATAACATTAAATAATTTCTATAATGGTGTTGTGACTAATTAGTCAAGATTCTTGAGTATTAAGTAGGAATAAAAAGCAGGCCCCTCACCTTTCAACTTTGCAGTATGTAATACACATTTTTCAATGTAAACCAGCTGTATTAACTGTGAGGACAACAGCAGCTGCAAAAATAGCAGAGAGCTAGCAATATAAACACAAAGATAGCAATAAATATATCCCTTGTGTTTCCTCATGAGTATACATTCTGTCACTTAGATAACTCTACATTCAGTCAGTTATAATTTATGAAAATAAACTATTCTGTGTCAAAAGGACTGTATTCATTGAAGTGATAGGGCTTGGCAGACAGTGAAATGTGGGGTTTTCATTACATCTGTGATGATTTTTTTTTTTAATCAGCTAAGGAGCAAATTATCTCATCAGATGACTGTCTTGTTAGTGTCACTTTTCATGAGCCAAATGTGAAGGTTTTGACATGTTTCAAAACTGATATATTTGTATGTAAAATGAAAGAAAGGGAAAAAAAATCTCCCATAAAGAATGAAAACCTGGCTCCCTAATTTTCAGACTCTATCAGTATATTGATGGCATATCTAAAAGCAGTTGGGAATGACAGTATAGATGACGGCACAGAGGATAATTAGTTTCTTGACTACTTTTTATTTAAAGACAGGTAGACGAAAGTGAGGGCTTTTTGACATTGTGAGATTGGGTTTTGTGCTGTGTTCTGACAAGGATGATTTGTTATATGCAAAATAACATTGTTTATTATGTAATTATATTTACACCCCCTGAAAATAAGTAAGTAGATAAACAAATAAATGTTTGCTTCTTGGAAGCATTCAGGTCTACACACCACTGAAGAGTTCACTCTTCTGGATTTTTTGTATTGCTTTGGAGAGAAAGAAAGAGGCCCACACAAACTGATATCAGGAAAATCTGCATCCTAACCATATCACTTTATCTTCTCTCATTTCTGGCTTCTCATCTACTGTCTGTTTACATTCTTAAGAATAAATCAGTGCTGGCAGAATATAAATTTTGCTGAGATTCACCGTTCATAGTGAGCACATCTACAAATAGCTATATTTGCTACTATAGCCAGCTATAGAACCTGTATAGACTTACTGGAATCTACTTTCTAGCATATATGTGGTTTACTTTCTCATATAAGCATGTTTGATGCACTAAAACAATCTCAGCAATTTAACTAACTTCAGATGGTGTCACAAGTTTGTATTCCAGGCTGACCTGCAGGGCTGAGAGTTTGTATTTGGAATGGATATAGGGACCACCTAGCTTAACCCCTTGTACTCAGACTGAAGGAAATATAATGAGACTATATGTTTCAAGACCTCACTGTACTGTTCTTAAGAACTTATGGCTGAGTAGACTCCTATACTTCGCCATGTTTCAGTTTTTAATTACCATATTCATTAGAAAGAATTTTCTGGTATTTGCCCTAGGTATTTTTGCCATACACTTAAATTATGATTCTTCTCCTGCTTCTATAGACTGACATGGGGAAACGGGTCTGACATGAGGAAAGAGCTGATGACAGTTCTCTTAAGATTTTATGATGATAAAATAAATGGCCATGTCTTTCCAAAATAACTTTATTGTTTGCAAATTCTAACAATCCTAATTCATTGCACTTCTTCCAGGAGATCTATTGAAGATCCTATTTTTGGTTTAAGAAGTCCATCAGTAACAAGCAAAGTTGACAGATTTCATTCCAGTCGTCATGAATTGCATACCCATTAATAAATCCAAAAATAACATTTTCCTTTTTTGGAGCAGCATTGCTCACAAAAAAATTGCAGTAACTACTAATTTTTTTCCCCATTTGATATTTGTGCATTTGTCTTCTCCAGATTTATTGCTCTCCTTAGCCAAACTTTTGCTGAATGGTTTGTTGATTTCAGGATGTCTTCAGCTTGTCAAAATAATTGGAATTTTGATCTTATCTTCCAGATACCTATCCTAGAGATACCTATCCTACAGAAGAAGTTGCAGTTTCTCCTGTTTTGGAGCTGCTGACATTGTGAATGTATCTATTTTCTTGTTCCCCTGGTGAAGTTTCCTAGTGGGAGCTGTTTTGAGACATCTTTTGTATATAGTTATTTGACACTGGTAATTAGCTTTCCAGTATAATTTAATTTTTCAGCTTTTGCCTTTATCTCATCTAAGTGGTCTGTATACCTAATTTTCTTAGCTTGAACATGCTTCTGGTGGAGGATACTGACGTCTTGCTGAAGTTTCTGATCAATGCTGCAGTATTCATTCTGCTGTTAGCTATTAGAGGTGGGGAAGGTTGTTATTTCAAACTAATGGTGATTAAAGTACCACTGTCTCTGCCGCCCCTGTACATATAATATGTAATCTTTAGCACATCTTGCTGATGTGGTTGTCAGGCATTCTACTGTCATGGCAGTGCTAAAAGGTGTTGTCACTGAATTAACATCTCGCAGATCAAAGCTTTAATATTAGCAGAGGTTCTTCATAATGGGCTGCAATCACTTTATACCATTAGTAGACATTTTGAGCTCCCTCAGGATTTGTCTTTCAGCTTTGGGTTATGAATCACGTTTCACTTTCAGATGGAGATTTTTCTTTGGTGGTCAGAGTGCTGGCTAACATGCTCATGTCCTGCAATTTGCTTTTGACATTGGTATTATAATTTATTGTGTAAGAACCCTTTCATGAATTCATTATAAACCCACAGAACTAATCTTAGGAGGGATCTACATGCAGCTTTTATTGTTTTTGTTATCTGATGAAGGAACAATGACATTTAATTAACATTTTAGGCAAAGTTGTTGACTTGAACCATTACAGTAGTTTCAGTAGCACCCAAAATACATTTACTAAATTGTTGAAGTAGAGTTAGTGTTCGTTTTGATGGCATAATAAGAGGGCCAGAGCTGTAATATATAAAGTTGCGTGTCATGAGAGTCAAAAGGCAGGAAAAAAAGTGCTGCAAATGCCAAATTGCATTAGTTGGGAAGTTTATTCAATAAAGTGGTAGAAAGACAAAAAGTTTGAACACCATCTTGGAATACGTGTGAGAAGGTGTTTGGTAATCAGAGGTGAATAAGATTAAGATTTACTTGTCTGCAGACTTCTTTGACCAAGGAAGTGCAATATAAGATGTATTCACTCAATATTAAAAGAAATAAATTTTTTGGGTTTTGTCTATTGTATGTTAAATTCTGCAATTTTTACAATATTGAGGTATACACAGTATAATCACAGGGTGATTATTTGATCTGGGTTTTTTTGTCGTTGTTTTGCTTTTTCTTTTTTTCCCTTTTGGCCTGTAAATATATTTTCTTCAATATTTTTCAGTTGAGGGAAAAGATACACTGCAGTATTTTCTAACAGAAACTGCAGAAAACCAGTTTCAGCACTGATTCTAACTCTCTGCCAGCTGGAGGCAGGCAGCTGCCAGTTCCCCACCCCTCCAGCTGCCTCTAGAGCTGGGCTGGGTTTAGCAGGGGTGTGGTACTGTGGTTGAGAGAAACAACTGATGGGGATGGCTCTGCAAATGCCTTCTGTGCTTTTGGATTTGGAGCAGCATGTGTTTCTTTCCAAGACTAGCTTTTACACCTGGAAAAATTCTGACTAAAAGAGCATGTTCAGCAATTTATTTTTCTATGTTGTTTGTTCTTATGAATCTCGTTGCAAAGCTGGGTACAACGTTCAGAATACAGGAGGGAATGTAATATTAGTTAACAGTGGAGATGACTCTGCTGCAAGCAAACTTGAAGCTTTCTAAATGAGCATTTTCTGTAAAAAACCATACAAGGCAATCAGATCTACAGTTGGAAGAGTTGTTGGCCTGGAGTGACCATGTGTTCTTTAGCAGAGAACCCACCACATATTTGGTTCTGAGTGTTTTCCTTTCAATGGGAGACAACGACAAGTTCTATTAAAAAGAATTGTATAGTTGTATCTTGATTATGACTAGAAATGAGGCTATGGAATCAGCACAAAGGTACTTGTGTAAAAGTAGTTTAGAAAATGGGAAGGTAGAAGGTAAGAGTTGTTCTTTGGATGTGATTTTGGTAGGTGTGTCTCTCATTTTGAAACTGGGGTCAGCTGAGGGGCCATAGAGTTTGCTAAATGAATTGGTGAAAGTTTTAGTTGAAGGAGACTAAGGAAGTCAAGGCTGGCATGGATTTTGCTGCTTATGTTTGGATAATGCCATTTTTGTGTGTATGTGTAAGCTGTTCTTTGAAGTTTTATTATTCCTTTAATATCAGGGTCCCTCAGATATACCTGTCTTCTTTCCCCTGCCTTCCTGGCTGTGATACATCAGCTCCATTCCGTTCATGAGTTACTATTGAATAGTTTCTGATAGGATTTTTCCAAATCTCCTTTTATCACCAGAAATCTCTTTGTCTGTAAAATTCCAGCTACCTCTGCTTCCCCCTTTTTCTCTTTCTTCATCACCATCTTCTATTCACAGTCTGTCATTCACCTCATCTTTCCAACATTTCCTGATGCAAACATTCAATGTGGAAATAAATAAAGACTGTAATGAATGGAAAAACTCTTATTAGGAAATAAAAACTGTCAGTGTGAGATGAGTGAGTAGAAGAAGGAGCTCAACCTTCTCACAGCTCTGCTCCTTAGCAGGTTTCACCCCAACACCTTTTTAATATTTCTTAGAAGGTTCATTTGGAGAAACACTGCTGAGATCTAGTAAGCAGAGGATAAAAAAAACCATCGAAGGTCAAAAATCACTGGCACAAGAGGTTTAAAGCTAAGAAAGAAGCATCAAATGATGGAAATAATTGGGCAGTTTCTCTTTAGAAAATGAAGCCCTTCTCTGTGTTTAAAAATTGCAAGAACCCTCTGCCTGAAAATATTTGTCTGGCTGTCTGGAATTTGTAGACTGTAGTTCATTAGCTATTGAGACTGAGATGAACACTGACATTTTAATGAAATAGCTTTTAAAGGTATATTTTCTTTTAATGCATTTCCTAAGCATGAGAAGAAACACGTTAATAAGCAAGTATTGTAGAAGATCGATCCGTGTTAAATCCTAAACCAAAATTCAGTCTTCAAAGTTTGAAAAAGAAGTATATAAGCCTCAATGTGACCTTAAACATGACACTGCCATCAGTGCCTTTATGATAAATTGCCAACAGCAATAATCTGTCTCTGTAATCAGATATGGCCTCAATATCCGTGGAGTTACATTTCTGCTTATGCAGAGGGCTCCATTCAATTCATCAAAAAAGTGGATTTAAAAGCAAAATGCAATCTGTTAAGATGCAAGACCTGGCAAGTTTTGTATTTCTTCAGTAGTATAAAATCTGAACTGCTTTAGTTGTTGATGGAATTGAACTTTTCCCTAGATGTCTGTGATACTACTTTTTCAAGAGGCACCAAAAGCTGGCAAGCAGATAAAAGAGGAAAATGTTTTTAAATATTTTGCTTTAAAGTTCAAAGGGTGTGTGCGTGTGTGTGTTGATGTGTTAAATGGATACCTGCATATTATTAACTACTGGAGTTGGCAAGTACTCACCTCTGTGATTTTCATGTTGTTAACCAGGTTTCTAATCTTATGAATTAGTTACTGAAGGAAAGAGTGGGCACTTGCAGAGGAAATTTCAGAGCTGTTTCTGGTCTCAATCTGAAGAGAAACCTGGGAGACATGATTGCACCCAATAATGTTTTCATTTTTCTGAGGAAGAAGCTAGATGACTATCCCGCTAAATTAATAAGCACATAGTCATTGCAGATCTGCCAGGGTAATCTCCAATATCACCAGCCCTGGCTGACTCACCTCTAGAACAATCCCACATTCTTTAAGATTTATATGGCATATCTCTTGTCCTTACTATCCTTACAAACATCCTTACAGCTCAAAATCTAAAATTATACATGTTTTTATTTATATGTTTAAATTTCTGTTGAAGTTGGTAAAGATTTATCTTGATGTCTTTGATGGAGACAAAAACTTTGGATCCTCTCTGTTAAAATGCATGAGGTATCTGTTACTGCAGCTCTCTGATCTGCTTTTCTTTTAATTACTTTTTAAGAAGAAGTAATATTTTTATTGCTGCTTTGATTTGTTACAGGAACTTAGTAACAATTTGATATTGGAAGGTTTTGGTTAAGTTTATCTCAGATCACACAACACTTCAAAATATGGATTTAATTAATTATATTAATATTAATATTTTTTAAACAGAAGTACTATTTTGTTTTCAGACTAGTACTTAATATTATTAATTAATTTATGAAGCACCAAATAGCATGAATCCTTGTTTTCCTTTGGTTTTAATACTATTCATGATGGCTAATAAAATAAATGAACCTGTATTGCTGTTGAACATTTAAAATGCTTCATTACAGAAGTAGTTATCTTCCTTTTTTGATATGGCACTATGGTTTTTAACAATATTGATTAATTACGTTTCTGTTTAATGGTGCATATGCAAGGTGGAGGATATCTGGCTGTATGCAGCACAAAGCACTCGTTAAGTGAGGCTTGAGTTGAGTGCAGCAGGTCTGTGCCCAAACAGCTTACAGATATATTTAAACCCCTGTAAATTCAGAGCCTCATAGACAAAAGCACAGACAGGAGAATGCTGATGTTTTGCAGGTGGGGATATGAGAGGGGGCTGGCTTTTTTAGAAGCAGGTATCATCATTTTAAAAATCACCATCACCAAAACCATAAGCAAGAGGAATGAGCTAGGGAGAGTGTGTGAAATTGCTTTGATCTTCCTGTATCTAATTCAAGAATAAATTACTTTACAATTTCTAAACAAATTTAGAAAGCTGTCTGAATTGTCTATCATGATCTTTAAATGATCTGCTTCTGAGAAGGTGGGCTTACCTATTTTGTATATGTTAAAGCAATTTAGGATTTCATGGTGTGTGAAAGCATTTGTAGGACATTGCAGTTAAGAAACCATGACATTCAAAAGCTATTTTGTGGTTGATATGTTTTAAATTGTTGGAACTTATTTTAGAACAGGGCTTTTGAAGGCTGTCTGAAGCTATCTGTGTACATTACTATTTTTTGCACTGACACTAGTCCTTGCAGAAACAGACTTACCCACAAAGAGTGAGAAGTCTTTATATTAAATGGGCTAACCTATTTCTGTTGACTTCATCTTGTCCTTATTAGTTTGTATAAACCTGCTTCCTTCATTGTTATGCATCACACAAGAGGTACTAAAAATAACTGTTCAATTTTTTTTAGTGCATACTAAAACAGAGATAAAAAGATGGAGTATATTTTGTTTTATGTAATTCCTGATGGGCTAATATTACTCCTTTTTAATGTCATTTGGTGTCAACATACCCAGCTAAAGCTGTAGCACCTAAAATACCACTCACACAAATAGTCTCTGATTCCTACAAAGAGTCATTTTCCTCTATCTATCTAGCAGATGGATCACATTTTCCTTGTGTAGCAGAAACAGTTAAAATAGGATGGAGCCACTGGAACATTGCATTGCAATGTAGTTTCACTTCATACAACTTGCTATCTTTCTGTGTCTTGCATTGTATCTTGAGGCACTAATAATATTCCTTTTTTAGTAGCCATAAATTTTTCATACTATGTTTTGCTTTCCTTTTGTTTTAAATCTCTTTCCTGGCCTGTAAATTTAATACAAGGGATTTTGGTTTGCACAGCCATTCTTAAATTCAGATAAGAATGGGAAAGGGGCTTGTTGCTGGACTGAATCATTCTTTTGGCAGAGAGTTCATGGAAGAGCAGTTGTTCAAGCTTCAACTTTTAAATACAATTTTTTTTAATATGATAATAGTGCATGGGAAAATGGAGAAGAAAATTAACTTTGTAACTTTGTTAGGTGTATGCTTAAATAGATATTATGCTATTTGTATGGAATTTTTTGAGTAAAATTTAGTTGGACATTTTTTCCCTGTCAGGATACCATTTATGCAGGATGCCCAGACCAGCTGCATTCACTTACCTTTTTATCAAGCAAAACTGCAAAGTCCTGATGTTGATAATGGCTAGAATGGTATTTAAGACTAGACTGTGAAATAGGTTTTTCATGAGAAAAATGGTGGGAATAAAGCTGAGCTGACAATCATTGCATCATAAATGAAAAGGAAGTCTTGTTTTTTAACCTGTGTCATGGCTCTGTAATTCATCTGTTTTCTTGCCAAAAATAATTTACTGCTAATACAACTCCAAAGACCTTGGCAAGCTTTGGCTTTTTTTTTTCTTTTTGCAAATTCCCCACAATGTTTTGATCATGATCACTGCTGTTAATAGATTGACTGTCTATTCCTGCAGCTGCTTTGGGTATTTTAAACAAATTTCAAGTTTGGAGGTAGTGCATTTTAGATAGTCATCCTCCACCATGTATTAACTCTGTACTGTTAAAACTGGTTTTAATTAAACATAAATTAGTCTATAGCCTGACACTGTGGGTCTTGTAAGCAACATTTAATATACACACCAGTTAAATAGACAGGAGTTTCCCAAGACAGAAAGACTGTTTGCAACTAAAAAATTGCTGGGGCTTGATACATTATATTGCTGCTTCTTAAGAGACAGGCCCAACTTCAGACTTCATTCTAGTGGGATTCAGTCAGATCCATTATTAATGAAGTCCTCTGGTGAAAATAAGAGGAGATCTGAACTCTTGATCCTTGATGATGAAAGGACGGTAGATGAAATATTAGAGGATGCTTGCCCTATGGGAAGATGCAAAAAGTGGGAAGGAAGTACAAAATGATGATTTACATGGGATCAGAGCTGGGACATGGCCAGCTGGAGAAGCAAAAGAAAGAGAGTTGGAAAAAAACCTGAGAAAGCTCTGGAATGCAGCAATGAGACAATAAGAAGGTGGGGAGAGATTTCAATGGAAAATGATCAAATGGTGGGTTAAATATTTCCCCATGTGATTATGTGTTAATGGATATTATGGATCAATGGAGCACACCAGGGGTGTGGAGTCACTGCATGCTAATGAGGGATGAAGTACTGCTCCACAGTCACCTGAGAGAGGGGAGCAACACTACTGAGAGGTTGTACTTCTATGATCTTATTATTTCAAAGAAGACCAGGAGATCTGTTTCTTGGGGTTTGGTTACGGGGGTTGTTTTTGGGTTTGGTGTTCATTTTTTGTGGTTTTTTTTTTTTGTTGTTGTTGTTTTGTTTTGTGTGGGGTTTTTTTTGGTTTGTTTTGGTTTTTTCTTTGTTTGTTTGGGGGTTTTTTTGTTGTTATTTGTTTCATCCCCCTCACCTCTGTCCCCCAAACTCTTAAATCTGTGAAAACCCTTGAACTTCAGTGCAATTCCTCCTTATATATCTGAAGTGAACAGTATCTATTTCCTATAGAAACACACAAACAACCATAGTAAGTCTGTTGCCTCGCTCTCTTCATTTTCAGTAGTGTTTGAGACAACATTTCCACCCCCTGATGTTTTTTGGAAATGTCTTTTTAATAGATTTTACCTGGAAATAATTTTGTTGAAGGAACTAATATGAAGAGAAATTACTTCAGGATAATGGAAATTCATCTTTGGAAGTATAATATCCTCACTCAATATTTGTTGAAGAGTAGAGAACTAGGTTAAAAAACCTCTTTGGTTCATAAACATCTTCCTATCGTTGGCACTGGGACACCTTAGAGCCCTTTCCTTAGTGGCAAAACAGAATCATCATGCTTTTATTTTGCTCCTTGAAAAGCTACTTGGGATTGAGATCTGCTGTTCTGATGTTGGATGGCCTCCACTGATGTTTAGAATGTGCATTTAACATATTTTGCTCTACCACCATTTTTTATTTTTTTAATAATTACCTCCTCAATTTCCCTTGGGGAAAAGGCAGAAAATGCACAGAAATTAAATGAAGCTTAATCCAACTGTACTTTCACAAATGTCTTTCTAGAAAAGGTCTGCTTCTTTTCTATTCTGCAGTTGTATATGGAATTATTTTCCCATCTTGATAGCTCGTGAAGTGTAACTATGCAGTGTACCACTGTAGCAGCCATGCCTAATGCATGAATTTTGCTTAAAAAAGTTCCCTTGCATTAGAAACAATACACAATTACACACTGCTTTACATGGTGTGACAGGGGAATGAGGGCACAGAAAATAATCTACTTGGAATAACTTAATTTCATAAAATATTTGTTTACAGTACTAATTTCAATAATTAATGTAAGGATTAAAACATTTTGCTTATCTTCCTCTTCCAGCAGTAGTGTCAGCACCTATAGCTACACAGAAGGAAGACAGAAAAGCTTCCAGACACAAAGCTGAAAAATACAGTGCTTCAGCTGCAACCTCAGCATATGCTGTAAAACTCCATACATTGCTGCACTAATGGGAGCGTGTTTATTTTTTTCTGGCCAGATCACCCCTGTGCTCTTTAAACTATCTTTTACTTCTGAATGTAATTTTTTTTTTCCTTTGGGTATTATAGAATGTGTATGCCAAAACCTTTATGTAGCTTTTAATGTAATAGGAATTGGATCTGCTACAAAGCTTGTTTACCTTCAGGAGTCAGATCAGCCACTTGTGAACTAACATCTCCTTGTTTCTGTGTAGCACATTTCTTAGTAGCTCTGTTGTCCATGTTGGTGTTGCAGTATATTCAGCCTAAAACTGTGAGCTTTCAAGTGTACAGACTTCATAGGGCTGTTGTGCTACTTTTATTATTTAAACAAATATAAGTAGAAGTTGCAGGTGGGCACTGTTTTCTCTTAAAAATATTTTTCTTAAGCTCTGGATTTTGAAGGCTTTGAAATGCATGACTTTTTTGCTTCTTCTAGGATAGTAAAATAGGATAAGGCTGCTAGATTAACCTCTTTTATGGGTTATTGATGGAGGAATAAAATCCAACGCCTGATAGAGCATTGAAAAAACTCTTCTTATGGATGAATCTTCTAAAATTTTGAATACACACAAAGCAGCAAGCAAATGCTTTGAAAGTATGGAAGTTTTAAATTTATTACTTTTTCCTTCATTATTCACATTGATTTAAAAATAAGATCATGGTAGATTTACCATAAGTAGACTTTATCAAATTTTTTTTATATGACTAAACACTGAAGTGGCATGGAAACTGCTTAAAGAAATGCAAAAAGCCAATAATAAGAATAATCTATTCCCCACGAGAGAAACAAGAAAAATATTTGTGCTAAAATAGAAAGGTCTAAAGGTAATTGTGGGGATGGGGCGGAATATGATTATCTCATAGTCACCTACTTCTAAAGAAAAGTTGGTGATCACTACATATACATTTAAAAATTATTAGTACACAAAAATTGTACACAAATTAGTACATAAAAAAAACCACCCAAAACCAAACCAAACAAAACAAAAAACCCCCCAAAAACGCCAAACATCCTCTTTCCATAAATGTTTTGATAAAAGAGAAGTAACATGTAACAGACACATTGTAAAGCAAAGAAATTTCGCACTTTGACTTGCTGTGTTGTAACTGAACCGTGGTATTGGATTTATAACTGGAATTACTCAATTTCACTTTGAGCATCCCAATTTTCAATAGTAAAATGGATTAATAAATAGAAGAGAAAGGAGAGATTCAGAAACACGTGAGGGACTTGCTCATTATGAAGTATGGTTAATACGGATAAATATAGATTTGGTGGAAATCTGATAAATTATTAAGGCAAAAATATGATAAATCCAAAAGCATATAAATAATTGAGACCCAATCTACTTATTCAGTCTGTAGTGAAAGGAAATTATGTTTATGAACAGCTAGAATGTTTTGAAAAAAACTAAATTTAAGTGAATAATCTTGTGTCATTATTTGGGTGTAATACTGAGATATGTGTAGGCTTGTAAGATCATTTTATTAGTATTTTTATGCTAATTAAAGGCTCATAGAACATCCATGTAAGCATACCTGTGGTCTGCATATGGCCTCTGATGTTCTGTGTGTCCCAGTCAGTAAAAATATTTCTTAGTAAGATATGTATTGTCACCATAATTTTCTCTCCCAACTTAGAAGCCCTGAAAGGGCACAGGAAATGAGAAAACTAAGCTTGCAAGAAGCCTGACTTAATGTCTGCCAAATTTGTATTCTGTCCAGTAAGTTTGTGCTTTTTCTGGGGGCTTATATCTAAGTATCTTTTTAGTATGTATGAATATTTTTGTCTATTTTTTATGCTTTAAGAGACAGGAAAGAGAAGGGTTTTGCAATGCTAACAATAGAGCATCACCTTTACCCAAGTAGGCATAACAGATCAAAAAAAGCATATTTCTTGCATCTGGTGGACGAAATATTGCATCCAATTGAATAAATATGTGCTTGTACACTAAGGCAATCTGACCACTAAGGCATTGTGCACACAATGCATCTTAACAGAACTTTGGTGTATACAAGCAGTATAGATTCTGATAATTTATGCAAAAAATTATCTAGCTAACTGGCTTGCTTTGACTCTGTTTAGCATTTCTGAGGGAATTATGAGTTCTCCTGAGGAATGCTTTTATATCTTTCAAGCAGACATAAACTGGAACGATAATGCTTGTGTTTCGATTGGGAAACTGCATGCTGTCAGGATCTGACATGGCTTTTAATTGTGCCATAATTTCATAAATTCACAACCAGATTGGGAAATCAACAGAATTAAAATAAAGCTTGGGCGTTTTTTTCCTAGAGGGCTTAAGGTTGGTGCAGTCGTTCTTATTTTGGAGAGCTTTATCATTGTTGTCTGCATCATCGAATATATGATTATGATGACAATGAAATCTATTTGCTATCTACAATGTGCTGTACTCTTAGAGGGTAGTTTTTTCCCTTTCTTTCAAAACATTATAATACATTATAGTTAAAGACTTTTATAGGTTTATTGGAATGCACTTTCTAGAGAGAAAAAACTATCAGCCCACTGAAGCTGACATGGTATTTGTAGGCGAACAGATAAATCTGTGCATGTTTGCAGGGGTAATTAATGGTTGTAGTTGCCACTTCACAGAATCACAGAATATGCTGAGTTGGAAGGGACCCACAAGAATCATTGAGTTCAACTCTTAGCCCTGCCCTCAGTAGAGATTCTAAGCACTGGAATAATTTAAAACACTGACTAATTAATCCCTGCCACACTGCTGTGTGGCAGATAACAGATGCCATATTGTGCTACCATGGTAGACATGATAAACTAAGGCACAAGTGTGCTAAGTGTGTTGGTAAGCCAGGATTATCACCCAGTAGCCTGAATTCTAGTCAGTCTTGTGCTTTAATACTAACACTCATCTGAACTAGAAGAATTAGCAGAAAGGAAAAATTTTCCATATTATCAGAGAATTTCCTGCTCAGTGTCTTGAAATCGCCAGGATTTTCTGTGGTTTGGGTCATTCACCTATCTTTTTCATGCATATATATGCATTAAAATGCAGTTAGAGACAGACATAACACTGATGTGGCATATGTAGATTTGTTCATTAAATTTTATTACATTGTGATCCCAACACCATGCAAATTTACATTTGCTTAATGACTTTATCCATTAGGCAGTGGGGTTTTTGAGCTGAAAGAATAATTTTTTAAAATAATAATAATAAAAGAATAAAATAGCAACCCTAGTATTAGATATACTATTTGGGGCTTTTATATCTGAGTTCATGACACATCAGAACAATTATGCTTATTATCGCCCATTACCCAAGAAGTACTGTCTTTACATAAAGTCAGTCAGGCACAACTTAAATCTCTGCACACTTATTTTTCATCACAGACAGCTAAATTCAATTTCAGCTAGAGACTTTTCCAGCCAAAGAAACCCAGTACCTAGAAATAACCCCAAGATAACCAAAGAATAAGTGTGTAGCTGTATTTCATTGTGCAGATCAACAGGTGAATAACCTTAAAGATGATTATATGCTATGGGTAAATACTAACAAGTATAAATAAAGACCAGAAGATATTTGATACAGTTTAAGACAAATTTTCTTAAAGAATCATATCTTGTTTAACAGTTAGAAGTATTAGTTTAAAAGGTATTAAAACTTTTAGTTAAAACTTTTCAGACTGAACAATTCTGTGGTTATTTCAGGACAATTTTGTAATCTCTCAAAGCAAAATTACAAAAAAAAATGCAACTTTTTTTTTTGCAAAAAGTGTGTATCTAGATGTAAAGTTTGGGATTTCTGCCTCAAAATTCTCATATAAAATGTATTGAAATGTTATAAAAGTCACCATTGATTTCTGCTATGGTTTTGATAAAAAGAAATCCTCTTTCCACCAGGGAAAATGACATTGAAGTAAATAAGCTATTGCAACTTGAAATAGAAGACTGTATGATATTATTTTTTCTATATACTTCATATTGGTAAAATGCACTAGCAATCAACGTGCTGAGAGGGTAGTGAACATTAGTCCTGACTAGGAGTTTGATCTCAATAATTGACGAAAAGGGTTTAGCTTTCATAGTGATATACTACTTTATTTTTCTCTGAAATTACCAACTGGGCTGGCAATTTTCATGATAAAATTTTGAGGAGTTACGTGGCCAGTAATACAATATCTCTCAAAGGATGAATGGACCTGAGAGTATCACTGGTTTCGCAAGATCTCTCTCTTCACTGTGAAAAATTATAAGGAATCAACTTGGAATTAACAAAACCATAGTTTTTAAACTATAGAAGCTCAAATTAGTTCATACTTCATAGTTACAGAATTTGTAGGGCACAGTGCCTCAGATTGTGCAACTAAAAATAATATTGGTTACTCACTTTTCTGATCATTGCTCTTGATATATAGATTAGAGTCAATGTGTTGACCAATAGTGTTCCTATCTTCGACATTTTTAGAGCAATAAAAATAGCACCAATTCCTAACTTTCTTGTATCTAATTCAAGTATTTTTAAGGTATTGTAGAGGTTTCTTCCTCTGTACTAATCTATACTTTTACAGCTTCTAATTTTTCAAATTGTCAGCTTGGACTTAAAGTTAAGTGCAATAACCAGGAATTTTTACTTAGGATTTTTTTGTTTTCAACTTATGAACAAATCTTGACCATTTTGTATGATAATGGAGTGAGAAAAATAAGTTGTGACCAATACGAGGAGTCAACAGCTGCTTGGCAGTACAGTAAGAGTCATTTTTTCTGTGTGTGCATACAAAAATACATACATACACGTCCATATATATATATTTCAACAATTCTGAACAGTGGTCAGGATATCACAGGAAAATAAATTGGTATTTAATAAAGCCTACAGGTGTCTAAGTATTAAAATACTCTAACACATAAATGACTTAAACAGTAGTGGAGTGTCCACAGCCTTGTGAATACTTAGTCATATCCTTCTGTTAAGCTTGCAAGTGATACTTCATTTTAGATAGGGATCATAGTGATGTTAGAAAATATGTGTGACTGATAATCAATGTTGCTTCTTGGCTGGAAAAATAATCATATTACTTTCAGATTTATGTTGGAGAAGGACCCTATTCCACCTTTACCCAAAGATGAAGGGGAAAAAATCATGCTGGGCTTGAAAGGGACTTTGTTTTTTATATTCTAGCTACTTAAAACAGTAACATAAAAGTCTCTGTGGGAAGTAAAAGTAACTGGTAAGCTTTGCCCTTAAGCAAGTTAACAGTCCTGTCAAACCAGCTCTTTCACACTATTGTTAACAGATTTAATCAGTCAGGTTTGTTTACTCTTTGAATATTAAATTTCAGATAGGGTTTATTTTCTATTGATTTTATGCATACACACACACACATAAAATCTCTATATGTGTGTTTAGGGACATACATTTATAAAACACTATAGGCTGCAAGATGTTCTGTGCTGCAGTATGTTAACTTTAAATGTAGTAATGTTTGCACTTTTCAAATTGTTTTTAAAAAGGCATTCAAAGATGCTGTGCTGAAAAGTGGAAACCTGATTTAATGTTCCTGTTTACTTGCGTCATTAAGCTCATTTCTACATGCTTGACATTTTAGTTGTTGTTTCTCTGAAGTCCTTACTACATGTCCTGCCTAATGGGACAGGGGATCTCGTTGAACTAAGCTGCTCTTTGTTTTGAAAATCTGTAATTTCCTTAGCAGTAAGCTCCATTTTATAGTGGGAAGAGGGCTGAGACTCTGCTTTTATGTCTAGAGAGTGTGTATGAATAAAATTCTAGCTTTTTATTTCACAAAGGACAAAGTTATCTCGAAATGTTATTTATTTAAAGCATAGTTTATTTAAATGAGCTTATATTTTTTGGAAGTTCTTTCTCTGCTTTCATTGTTGAATGCTGCAACTCAGTCAAAATACAATTGTTTAAAAGATTTCATTTTCTGCACTCTCTGCTTCTTTTTCTTTATTTTTTTTCTCCTGAATACATTCTTCCAGAAACACACAAAAACGTTGTTTTGCATATTTTTATGCATTAACATAATGGCTGAGCTGGACCAGTTTTCTGCATAATAAAGAAAAAAAGCCCCAAGCTCTGTCATTAACTTTGCAAATATTAAATATTGATATATTCAGCTATTTATGAATAATTATATTCTTGCTGTACATTACTGTATTTTTTAAAACATGTCTTTAAAAAACCCACAATACTCTCCCAATGTTTCATACCCACCTGCTTTTTTTTTCGTTGAAATTATGCAAAATTTTTTGTGTCATCAGGGTTAATCTAAGGGAGCTTAACTTTGTTCAGTAATTATTTATATGGAATATTGATCTATACTTAGTTAGAAAAGATTTATCAGTTACTGAGGAGCTTTTATGCTAAAGATCTATTTGGTGCAGATCTGCTAAAACTGCATGTTGATATTTTTATGACCAGCTTAGAGGGAACACAGTTTCTTTTGAAGTTTGAAAGCATAAATCGTGGAATGAACAAAATGTCTTTAGAGGGGAGGGGAGAGGAGACAAGAAGAGGAGAGGAAATACCTTCATAAAATCTGAAAAGTACATTCCTGTTCTGATAGTAGGTGCCATGGCACAATGTTTGCCAGATTTTAGCTAAGCTGATAAGAATGTTGGAGTAGGGAAAAAAAGCAACTCAAGCAAATACTGACTGTCAATGATTTAGCTATCATATTTATAAAAAGAGAATTTTACAGTTGTTAGTGAAATTCAAACAAGGAAAAACTGAATATTTTGTCTAAGTGATGTAATGACAGATCAGCATGGCTGACCTGAAGGTCGTTCTAACATTAAATAGCTAGCATTTTTTACTCAGGTGGGGCAGGCATTTAGTCTGTGACAAAAACAGTGCAGTTTTTGTGTGACAAAGTGATTGCAGTACTGATTTCCCGCTTTTTTTTTTCCCCAAGAAAATGTACTGAAAATAAATTTGGCTTTTTTTCTTGGTAAATTACACAGATTACTAGATGAAAGCTTTATTATCACAGAGAGGAAAAGAACCCTCTAGATAGATGTCATAGGCTTTGAGAACAATAAGAAAAAAGTTATCAATATATGCATATGCATATATGTGTATAAAGATAACATCAGTACGTATGTGCACACAATTAGATGTGATTTCCTCTGCCTGGTGCATAACTGGTAATTGCCTAATCAAAAAGATTTCTAGGCTTCCAGTTCAGTAAAGATTACCTGGATGATAATTACCTTTCATTCTTTCTTTGCTTTGAACAATTTAGTTTTAAATGAAAGAATTAAAAAAGAAAAAAAAAAGTGTGGGTTTTTTCCATGAAATTTCCAGAACTTCTTAATTTAGCTAGTTTGTATCTGTATGTCATTAACAAGTCAGAATATAGCAGAAAGTAATTATGAAAAAGAATTAGTATTTTAAAAGATAGAGACTAGATGAACACTTAGGTGCTATGAAAATCATATCTAGGACAGAATGCCTAAAGAATTCCTAGTTTTATTTAAACCAGTTTTCTAATCCCCTGCTAGGCCAATTCATACATAATGTGGTAAAAGGACATGGTTTCTATTTTTGGGTCTGCAATCATATTTTAAATGAATCACATTATTCCCCTGTCTCATTTTCCCCATTTCTAAATAGGGATAATAAGATTTATTTGCCTTGGCAGTACATTAAAGACAGCATAAAGCTCCAAATTATGAATTCTTATTAACAGAAGCGCATGCACACCTAAGCAATGGAGATCATACTCTGCCAATGAACTTGAAGTAGGTGTCTGACCAAGTGTCAAATAACTAAATATTAATCTTGGTGGAAAAAAAATTAAAATAATGAATTTGCACATATTTGTGATATATTTCAGAGAGAGAAAATAATTTATTTCAAGGTAGGATTCTGCTGATGCTCTGAGGGAAAAAAAGAGTAATAGCATGCTCATAAAACTCTTACTTGGGAAAGCTGACGTTTTAAGCAGCTGGGTTACGGGATGAGTCCAAATGGGAAGACCCAGAAGTGTTTCCAACTCTTGGATCTTGCTGTGGGCAGCAGCTGTCTTCTGACTCCTCATTTTCTTTAACATGGACACAGGTTAGTGTTCCCTCTATGTGTTTGGTTCTCATAAGAATGGAATCCACATACTTTACCCGAAGGGATGCTGCAGGCATGGGACCAATCTTAACAGTCCAGGAGCACAAGCATTTACACATGCCAGCAGTTAACAGACAGCCTAGAAAAGTACCACTTGGGTTACAATCATTTCCCGTGTTTATCTTAGTGATAACAACTAATGGAAGCAGTGTAATTCTGTAATATGATTGTTGACAATGAAGTAGTTGCAATATTAAGCAGAATAAAATTTTAGACTTATTTTAACTTTTTTTTTAAATATCGAAAGCTTACACAAATAAGATAGAGGGATTACTTTGAATTGCTTGCATTTCTATAGTGTTTCATAACTCAACCATTTATGTATTGTGCAGATACATGGGAACTGGAAAATGAAAAGGAGGAAAGCCATTAATCAGCTTGCTAATGTATTTTCCTTATCATGCTGAAAGAAGTGGGAAGAACAAGCAGGTAGCATACATTATGAAAAAGAGGTGGAGTGTCAGATAAGGCTTTGTGAGCTAAATCTGTGCAGTGAGAAAGATTCAACACTACTCTTAATAAAAAATTCCCAATTCTATAAATAAGATGATAAGGAAATACTCGTGTGTGTATAAAGACCTGGTATACACTTATCAATCTAATGCATGTTTCCCAGGCAACATTACGCAGGTAGCTCAAATCTGTATCATCAGTTTGCATGTAGCTCCGCACTAACCTATAATCTCACTTTTCAGCCAGTTCATTACCCATATAAAAAATACAGGATTCCATCATCCCTTAAAGTGTCATGTCATCTACCTCCAAACAATTACAACTGCTTGTTGTAAGCACCCAGGTAATTTTTAAAGCAATCCTGAACCTTAGCACAGTGATGTTTAATATGAGGAACCCAATCTGTCTGTGTTTTAACCACTACCTAGTCTTGTGTGGTGTCTTTAAACACTGCTGTAACAGAAATAACATTAATTATATTTGTAAACTTGTCTTTTTTATTGTAATTCCTAATTTGACCATTTTTAGGTCAATTTAATGTTAACAGCTACTTAACATTATTTGATCGTTGTGTAGTTTTGGGAAACGATTTTGCATCTGGTTAGGTTAAGCATTAATTTGGAGTGCAGATAAATCTCAAGTGCAAGGAAGGGATTTTGTCCCAGTATAATAACACAGCTGGGATTTAATTGATCACCTTTTATCAGTCACTTTCCACTTCGTGATTTGCAATGATCTGTTATGAGAATAGAAAAGATGCCATTTTATAATGACTGGGATGCAATATATAGAGGGAATGCTTGGTTAAAATTGCACCATTTTGTCCCATGAATCATTAGCTGTTTAAGTAATTAAGGATTGCACAATAGAATGACATGTTCACTCCAGGTTGGATGTACAGTTCTCTTGAGTCTATTTGGACAAGTTGATTTTCAATAAATGAAAGCAGCAGTGTTCCATAGGGGACTGACAAAGCTGATTACTGCAGCAACTCTGGGCTATGTAGTGACATAATCTGCTTTATATCATATATAGGTGTTGATTTCTTTGTATGCATCTTGCAACATGTTTGGAAAGAAGACATCTGTGGATCTGAGCTTTCTGTTGTGATATCACATGTAGCATCCTTTGGTTCACCACTGAAATATTGTTATTGATTGTACAAACTGATCTCCTTGGGCCAGAAAATTCATCTTTATACATCAGTGCTGGAGCTGATCTCTAGAGAAGGCCTGTTGTAAAAGCAAGCGAAATAAAACAAAATGCATACTGACAAACTCAACATACAAAATACAGAACTGGAGCCAGAGAATTTATTATAACATATATCTTGCTTTCTCTAGTTTATTTATGCTTTAGAAAGCAGTAAAGATTGTATTTATGGTTTCTGTTTTGTTAGCTGGGATCATCATTGCATAGAGATGCTTCTACAACAGACATGGAGATTCCACAGACTGTCAGGTCCTTGTAATTGATTACAATGGACAAACTGGTTTGCATCTGGCATGTAGTAT
The DNA here is from genome assembly GCA_013397135.1 of Pachyramphus minor. NCBI lineage: Eukaryota > Metazoa > Chordata > Aves > Passeriformes > Tyrannidae > Pachyramphus > Pachyramphus minor. Next base: position 70,522 of record VYXB01003963.1, on the reverse strand, counting down.
ATGTATGCTCTTGTATCTTGTTTATCTGAAAAACATATGAACATGGAAATTAAAGAGACATTCTATTAAACAAAAAAAAAAATTATTACTAATTGCCCCAGTAAGATTCAGTTTCTTTGATAGTTAATATATTAAAAGAGATACGCCTTGAATAAATTTAATGCAGCACTTATCTTGAATTCCTCAGAGTCTATATTAATTTGTTTCAAAGAAAATGTATACATGAATACCTTAAATGTCTGCACAGAAAACCCAAGTCGTTGCCACTCTGTTGGAAATTGTAATTGTGTTAATAATTGCTTTGAACCTGTATAATCATTTTAATTTTAGTGCTGTAAAAGAATTTGTTAATCACCGATGTTATTTTACACTGTGAGCTAACCTTTCCTGGTTTGTTAGAAATAGGAAACACAGTGATGATATGAAGTTCTTTGCAAATGTGAGTGTCCTTGAGCCAAATGTTTAAACCGCCCAAAGCATTAGACATGCTTATATAAGTATGCAACTATTGCATTAAAACCCCAAGGTGAGATTTTCAAATTATTTGCAATCTGCAGCTAATTTCCAGGTGATGTCTTGTAAAGACCTGGTGAAGTAGTAGAGTTGATTACTGAATGGAAATTAGAATATGTAGTGAATCTTATTCTCACCTGCGCCCTATACCTACTAGGAACACTTGGCAAGGATGCGGGGGAGGAACAGGTTAAAGGTACTGATTTCTTCTGCCTTGACCCCTCGTATAGTTCAGAGCATACTCAGGAGCGCCTTGAACATTGTCTGTGGCTCTGCTTCCTTGTTGGTTGGCCCCTGACATAAAGAAGAAATACATGAGTGAGTCATCATCTGCCAGGTGACATTGTGGAATGGTGGTGGGAGAAAGAGCTCTGCCAGTCTTTCATGCCCGAGGAATTTTCTTTTTGCTGCTGCCAAGCTATTGATGTTATGGTTGGTGCCTTCAGCTGGAGCAGAGTAACTACAGGCATGAGGGAAAACTCGGTCCCATGTCCAAGCAAACAATTAGTTATAATCTCCACTCTTGAGTACAAGCCAGGAGAAGATGTGAAGACGTGCAACAAACGAGTCTTTGAGCTTATCCCAAGTAAGTACATGGCAGTAAGCTTCCAGGCTCCCACTGATATTAACAGCTGAGCTATAAAAATGACTTTCAGTTTAAATCCAGGCTCCCCTATTGATTTCCAGCTTGATTTTTACATGAATGTTCTATCTCTCGCTTATCAGCTTCATGCAGCTCTGGTTGGTTTGGCACTTTGTGATGTTCTTGACATGGTTCAGAGAGATGTTAAGTTAAAGCTGAACAGCTTCCTTGACCTGAAGTTTAAACAAGAATGTGATAGTCCTGTAATTTTACTTAAGACTCAGAAACATGTCTTTAAAAGTACAGGAAAACTGCCTTTTAATGAGCATTTTAGAGAAACCTATTACTAGCAGTTACTATTTAATTGTTTGGGAGCAAATATTAACTCATCAATAGACACCACTCAACTCAAGAACAAAAATAATTTAGTAAGGTGATTTTTATGCTAATCTGTAGTCCGTGGGATGCTTTTCTTCCCCTACCACACCCCAGGTTTTTTTGTTTCACAAAAACACATGAGTTGATGTGGGTGCTTTTTACATGTGATGGAATGAATAAACCTGTAGGTTTTGCAGTCATTCTGTCTGGATTAGCATCATCTGTGTGGTTTATCAGTTGTTAAAGTAAATAGTGATGATAGGGCTAGAAGAGATACAAGATGATAAAAGTTTGGTGTGGTCTTGTTAAAAAAAAAAAACAACAAAACGTTAAGGCAAGAGTATCCGAAAAAAATTCTGTCAGGTTAGATAGGGATGGATAATGGTTGGGGATCCGACAGATAGCATGGGATGAATGATAAAATTTATTTTTAGTCATAGTTGAAGTGTCTTGCTCCAAGTCACCATAGAAATGTTTTAGTTTATTGGTTTGTATCCCCCCTTTTTGTTAAGGATTATTGCATGTTGTCCAAGTGACAGTTAAAATTGGCCTGGAAATAAAAACTAAAAATAGGAAAATATACTGAGAAAAAGAAGACAAGCTTTCAAGACCTTTGAAATGGCAACATAGGGGAGTTTTCTGAGGAATGGACTGAGGAAATTACTGCAAATTGGAAATAACTGGATTGTGCTGTATTGTCTTCTTTCTCTGCAATCCCTATTTTGAGGTGGTATACGAATGCCCTATAGACTCCTTCCAATCCTTTAGTCCACCGTAACTTTTTCAGTTAGGAATTTACTGGTAGGAAAATATAAAGAGGTTTCATTGTTCTGTTTTCAGGTCTTGTAAATTATTACCTTCTGATCTTATTTCCTACTGAATAGGGATGAAGACTTCCATATTCATGGTTGGAAGGTGTCAAATCAGATGAAGATGTGTATTAAGTTTCATAGATTGTAAACAATGCTTTATATATATGCAAAGATAAAAAGGTCTTCTGACTTTAATGGTGATTTATTTATGTTTTGGTTGGGCTTTTGTTTGTTTTGTTTTGTTGATTTTTGTCGTCGTCCTCGTTGTTGTTGTTGTTGTTGTTGTTGTCTTTTAATTTCCCTTGGAATTTAAAAGTAGATTGCCAGGACATGGAAAGTGGACACAGGAATTTTACACCTGAGTTAAATATATGGAGAATTTGGAAAAAAAACCCCTAACTTGCTTTGATGAGTAATTGTTCTTACTTGGCTTGCAAGAAAGCTTTTTGAGGGAGGCAGTAAGGTGTGGATAAAAGTGATGTAAGGATTTCATAACCTTTTGGAGCAATTTCACACCATGCTGTAGTCAGGTACTGACTGACACCAAGAAGTCTGATGCCCTGTTACAATATCACATAATTTACAAAAAACACTATGAGGGAGTTACGTGCAAATGAAGTGAACTTATCACACTAAATACATGCAAATAATTTATTGTCTGTGGAAAGCAGCTTAATCCATCAGACCATACACAATAAAAGTGGTAAGTTTGTGGAGTTTTTTATTACTTGGCTATAATTTTGTTTTGTAGTTGATAATAGGACCTCATCACCTTACACAGGTGTGTGTTACTGCCTACATAGCAGCAAATACTCCATAATAAAAATGTTGTATTTTCTTTCTATAATAGAAGCAGTTCACAATTATGCTTTGGAGAATTTTGTTTGTATTGTTGCCTAAAATGGTTTGGGGGAGGAAAAAGACTCCGGCCAAATTAGGTAGAGGTAAGATAAGGAATAAAAGGTTTTAATGAGCTTCTAATCTTCTAGGAAATACCATATCCGCACCCGCCGAGTATAGTTGTTTACCTCTTTTATAATGAGTTCTGTTCAATCCTGTTTGGCCATGATTAAATTCTGCCCCCCGGCACTCTTCCCTGGAATTGGGTCTGGGGGATTTTTGGGACCCCCTCTTCCGCATCTTCATCTTCTTCAGAGCACATGCTGTTCTTGGAGGCTCTCCAAAGCTCTGGGCTTGAAGGCTGCTGTGTCTATGTCCATATCTTCTGGTGGTGATTTTGGGGTGTTTTCTATAATTCTACCTTGAAAAAGAGAATAAACACATTACTGGAATTCAGGGAAATTGGTAGGGGAATGGGTAACTGCTGTGTTAAAGGGTAAGGGATTTTATTCTTCTACATAAAAATCTACATTTGCTATATAACTAGTTTTAAAATCTATAAAATTAAAAAGATCAAAACTCCAAGGCATCAGTATCTATTTTCTGATTTATAGGTTGGCATCTTTTGTTTATATGTATAAAGTACATAATTAAGGTTAATTCAAATAACACTGGGTGTGGGTGGTAGGGAATTCTTAAGTAGCTTTGGGAAAAAGTATCCCATGGCTCCAGCTCTTGTGGCAGTTACAGTCTCCAGAGAGTCTTTGCACAAATAAGCAGACTGGATTCTTAATTCAGTAGAGAGCATGCGCAGAAAGAGTAGCACTCATGATCCAGTTCATTGTATCCCTGTTGCTAAGCAGACAGGCTTTTGTACCAGTTGGAACATTTTCAAGCTGTGTGGCTGCATTCCTAGATGAGTTGCAATAATTAAATGTGAAAGCAGTGATTGCCAGCATTGCTCGCCAATTCCAGTTTTATAATAAGGGGCAAAACCATCTGATCAGCCCCAGACAGAAACAGAAATTTGTTTTACCTGTAACTAGGTGCCAAATGAATGGCAGTGTGAGTTTAAAGAAACAAAAACATAAAAATCCTCTTAGCTATGGACTGACTTAATATTCTGAGAGGAGATATTACTTTTTGGTAGGTAATATTCTGGAGGTGGAGGAGGAAATTCCCTTTAAGTGATTCTCTTTCTGCTGGTAAGAGGGGTTTTTTGATTGTTTTGTTGTTTGTTTGTTTTTAAACACCTATTTCAAGGCTCCTTTAGCTTCTGATTTTGCTAGGTACTTAGTAAATTATTTTTATGTAATAGTCAAGTCTAGATGTTATCTGTAATCTGCTGGTTTTCCAGTTGTGTTGTTTCATCAGCCTTTTCAACACCTCTGCTAGAGACTCAATAATAAGGGAAAGAGAACCAAACTTTTTGCTTCTTCTGAGTTGACAGTTGTGGGGACAGAGAAATGGGAAATATAAACTTTTGGATTTTATGTGAGTGAAAGGGGCCTATACAGTCATTTTCTACCCTTCTGGATGGACTCTGGAACCGACTAAGGACTACTGTTGATTCTTGCTATTATACCTGTGTGAAAGGTCTGATAATGTAGGTATTGATACCACCCAGAAAATGGAACCAGAATAAAAAGTTGGAGAGTTGATTTCTTTTTTCTTTTGCAAATATATCAAAAAAGGCAAATATGTTTCTCCAAATTAAAAGATTACCAGGAGTTAAAAAACCAGATAATTAAGTAGATTTTTTTGTTTTTGTCTTGCTAGGTCGTTACTAGAATCTTTATTTATGTATTTTTAAGTTTTTGACATTTGATGGTTTCTATATAATTTTTCTGATCTGACCTGCACATAAGTTTTTTTTTCACATACAGTAGGAGACGAAGTGAGAAAAGAGGTGGGACAACCTGCCTCCTAATTAACTCCTAACTCAGTTAGAGCTCCTTGCTACCTTGCCCACAAGAGAAGACATATTGCATTTTGTATTTTAATTTTTTTTTTTTGCAGCCTTTTTTTTGCTACATCAGCATGAGCCTCCTATACAGGTAGGAAGTACCTGGGATTTAAGTTTCTCCCATTGTGAAATGAGACTTATCTCTCTGAAACTAGTGGCTTTACAGAGATGGTTTTTCTTCCCACTGGAAAATAACTTTGCGTTAAAACTTCCAGACAGTTTTTCTGAATGTAGATACATTTTCTTCTCCCGTGGTTAAGACGAAAAAAACGATCAAAGTTCAAGCCATAATTCAGTACTGGCACTGGAGGATTGCTTTGAAATATTAAAAATTCTTAGTGTGGAAACTACACTTTCCTCAGTGCTTTCACTAAAGAACTAAATAAAGGTAATTTATGAGGTCTCTAATATCCACTTTCCTTTAACAGGTCTGGTATTGTAAGTTTTAGGGCAAATAGAAAATCGTGATGTACATTTAAAGTTGTCCTTTTTGTTCTATTTTTGGTTTTACTATTTGTGTAGTTAAAATCATAAGGTTCTGACTATCAGACTGAGACAAGTGAAAATTGAAGGACTTGCACTGGGCATGGTAGTCAGGGAGCAGGCATCAAAACAATATATGGTAGCTTTGATGAACAGTAGAGGAAAATTTCCTACTTATTCTTCCTTTGGCTGGTAATAAAGAAAACTACAACTGCTACTTTGAATTTACCAATAGTGCTAAGTTATTTCCCCTTAATAGGTAGCTAATTTTTCACCTGATTGATTGTTTTACTCAACCATTACCCTTCACTGATAGCTGTCATTGCCACAAATTCTGGTCATTTTAATTATGGCTTATATCAAGAATTACTTTTGTAAGTCACATTTTATCATGTAAACAAAACAATTAAAATGCATAGAGAGGAGTAACTGTGAATAATGTGTCTGTATAAATAGCTTATATAAGGCAGAATGATATATAATCCTTATGGCACAAATGTGTTGTCTCCCATCTTGCTGCTACTGTATTACCTCACTGTAGAGTAAATATACAATGTGACATTAATTATTTATTTTCCTGTGTTTCTGGGCTAACATTTCGCTGTAAAATGGCCCCCCTTTCTTCTTCAATTTTTGCTGGTAGGTGAGCTGATGTGAAATCCCCTTATTGTTTCAGCCGCCCTAGAGTTATCTAACTACTAAACCAAACTTAATGAAGAATCAGAATAGTTTTACTGAGTATCAAGGAATGCAAAGTGATCAATGCTAACAAGGAAGGATGGAAGATGGGAAAGTGTTTCCAGATACGTTCTAGATAGATCCAGAATGTGCTATGGTTCATGGTTCCTTAAAGGAGGGTACTTGATCATTTATCCACTGAATCTATCCCAAGACTTTTGCTATTCACGGTTACTATTTTGAGTAAATTTTATGGAAAAAACTTTCAGGTAATGCACCCCTGTGTGAGAACGTAGACCATGTTCTTCCTTTGTTGAGCTACCTGATTTGTTATTTTCAACACTGAATTATTAAAGCAACAGCTGTCTGCCTGAGCAGGAAGAAACTGTGTCTCAGCTCTGTTTGATTGTTAAGCAGATAATTTTTTACCTGCATTTTAGACCTGGCTGTTTGACTTTGCAGTGCAAACATAGGCACAAGTGTGCATACTCAGGTGTGCTGAGAGGCTCCTTACCTCAGATACAGAAGGGCATGGATATCCCTTTGCAGGCTGCACCTCCCATGGCAATTTCCTCTCAGGCTCCACTGGAGGAGTTGAAAACAGTGGGAGAAAGTGGTGCTTATCCTGGGATGAGAAGATGGGCCTTGTCAGGGATATACTCTGAGGATACCCACTTAGTCCTGCTGCTTTAGAAGTGGGCAAAGATTAAGCTCCAGACGTGCATCCTGCATATGGGACAGTGTTGTCACAAACGGTTACTGTGTGGTGAAAGCAGGAACAGTATTTTGCAATAGCTCCTCTATGGAGGCAGGTTCTGCTACTGCCTTAACAAGCAGTGCACTACAAACCAGTCTTGAGTCTCGGATAGGTGGGGGACTACTGAAACTCACATTGGGAAAAAATAGTTGTGAGGAGTCGCTTCATAAATACATTCATGATGAATATTCATCTGCCGTACAGAAGAGTTTCTGACTGAAATTTAACTTGCGTGCATGTAGTAGGACAAATTTCCTATCACAGGCAATTACAATAATTTTAAGCAAGACATGATGAGAATAAAGACTAGAAAGAGCAGTTGTAGTTGCCTTGATTATGTCTCATCTAAAAAATGGTTCATTTAATTTCCAAGAACATCTGCCATATTCAGTTTTAATTATTTTCTGATTTCAAGAAAAATAATATATAAAGTGATAATATTTCATTGAGAAGAAAATAATCCATTCTATCTATTCAATTTTAAGGATAATTCAGGCTGGAAAGGACCTTAAAAGGTCTCAGTTCCAACATCTCTCTGAAAGCAGAGAGAGGTTGAAAAGACAGAAAGCTGGGAGATCTGATTGGGTTGCTCAGAGCTTTTAGACCTTGAAAACCTCCAAGGGTGGACACAATGCATATTTGTTATGAATAACTGTTTTCCCCAGCTAAGGAAAACATTTAATCTTGTGCTGAAGCTGAATGAACCATTGAAGTTACTGTGAGAAGAATCTGAATCAGTTTTCAGGGGCAAATATTAACTTCCAGCACGTGGTTTCACCCTGGTTTAAGTGGGAGGCAGTCTAAGTCCCAGAAGAGAGGGTAGTGCTCTCTTGCTGCTAACCCAGGCAAAATTGTGAATTGTGGGCACCTACCATCAAAGAGTAACTCATGTATACAGTAGTCTATTTTATTATGATTTGGCTGTATTTTTATATCAGTTCTCACTGGAATTTCTCCCCTTACTGTCAGTAGGGGTTAAGCAGTTGAAACATACTGCAAATGTTCACCTCAGTACTAATCTAAGTGATTTTGATACTTTCAGTACTTCCACAAAGTGAGATAGTGAAGATAAAGGATTTCTGTGCAAAACTGTGGCAGTTTCTGTTGAGGTTTCCTTTTATGCCTTTGACCTGATCCATCTCAGCATTGTGTAATAAAAGTTTACAGGGGATAGATAGCTGCTTAAGCCAGAATCATGCCAAAGCATTGCAGGAAATAGATTTGATTAGATTAGACTTCATGTTCTTTTCCATTTCAGCTGTGCTTTCAGAGAAGTAATTATTCTGTTCAGCTATGAGATGAACGTCAGCAAAGTAAAAAGGTAAATTTTTTTGCCTTTAGGAAAAGTGTAGCGTAGAGCTTGTGTTAACTTACACTGTCCTTGCTTAATATTAACAGAACTATAATCACCTACCTCAAAGTCATGCCCTGTGGTATGATTCCAGTCCTACAAAGTGGCTGTTCTGATCATCTTGTGCTACATCCACACCACAGTCACAGTGAAAAAGCTACAGTTGTGGGAAATGCACTTACTCTTCCTCTGTTTCCATTCCTATACAAGCATATTCTTCCCTAATTTAATCAAATGTCAGGGGAAACTCTGATCTGTATCATCCAGGGGGATAGTTTTAAGTCTCACAAGGGCTAGAAATATAGGAAGAAAACTTGGTTATAGGCAAAAGAATTTTTATTCCATTTCAGTTTTGAAATATGGAGCAAGAAATCTAAATTTAAATGTGTTATCCTGCATGCATAACTTTTGTTGACTCAACCAAATTTATGTATTGTCTAAAGAAAATTGGAACTTATGCCCCCTGGGCAATTAGCAAGATGTTATGCCACCTTTTACTGCACACACATTTTTGATCTTGAATAATTCACATGCTACTTAGAGTCCCATTTTGTTACACCGTTGTTGCCCACTGGTACTAGTCAATGCTTACTTTAGGTTTTATTTTTCCTTCCAGATTTCAGCCACATATGTTAAAAAAGAGCAAACTCTACTAGATCTAGTAGGATAGACATTAATGTGATATGAACTTGCATTGACTACAGGCAAAAAATCTTTGTGGTTACCTAAAAAAAAAAAAAAAGAAAAAAGAAAGAAAAAGTTAAAATATTACCTACAATTACATTTTTTTTGAGCCTGTATGGTATTACATGTGTTATTTCATCCTTCTGTATTTGCAGCTGCATTTGTCTTAGTATTACGAACATAAGCATATAATATTAAAGACACAAATGACTTTTTAAAGGAGCTTACCTATAGTATTTGCAGGCAAGAAGATAAGTTTCCACATTGATTGTATAAACTGCCTCTCTGTCAGGATAGCATGTGAGGTACCAAGCAAACAGGGTCTGCTGTGTCTTCTCAAAAGTGACTAAGCTTCTAATGGTAATCATTGCAATACCCGACAGTTACAACAACAGTTTTATCATAAAAGTGTTGTTTTGTTTCGGTTTAGAGAATCATAGAATCACACAATGTCTTACATTGGAAGGGACCCACAAGGATCATCGAAGTCCAACTCCAGGGCCTGCACAGGACAGCCCCAAGGATCACACCATGTACCTGAGAGCATTGTCCAAATGCTTCTTGAACTCTGGCAGGTTTGGTGTTAAAACCATTTCCCTGGGGAGCTTGTTCTAGTGTCCAACCACCCTCCGGGTGAAGAACCTCTTTCTAATATCCATCCTAAACCTCCCCTGACACAGTGTCATGCCATTCCCTTGCGTTCTGTCACTGGTCACCATAGAGAAGAGATCTCTCTGCCCCTCTGCTTCCCTTCGTAAGGAAGTTGTAGACTGTGACGAGGTCTCCCCTCGGTCTCCTTGAGGCCAAACAAGGCAAGTGACCTTACCCAGTCCTCTTATGGCTTCCCCTCAAGGCCCTTCACCATCTTTGTAACCCTCCTTTGGATGCCCTCTAGTAGTCTTATATCTTTCTCATATTGTGGTACCCAAAACTGCACATAGTACTTGAGATTAGGCCACAACAATGCAAAATAGAATGGGACAATCACCTCCTTGGACTTTGCTAGGAGAGCAGCCTTAAGAGAGATAGTGATATCAGCATAACTACTCATCACAATAAGTTTAACTAATTCAAAGTTAACTTTATCTTTCCTTCATTTTTTAATGAGATATAGGATAAAACTACCAAAGCAATAAAAACTGCAAAATATTATGGGTATTTCCATAGGAATAGCTTTCATGAGGTATGGCTGTAATTCCTTGTGTTCTTTATTTGTCTGTAAGCCTAAGATGTTCACTGAGTCAGGCCAGTCAGCATATATAAACAATACACTGTCTCTGGCAACTACATTGGTAACTTTGAGTGCTTTACATTATTTATTTGCAAGTGTCTGTTGCTTAAACATTGCCTTTGACTGTATGTTTTTGAGTGATGGAAAGTCTACGATTTTGGGTCCATTTAGTGATAAATGAAAGCTCCTTCCCCTACATTTTGAGCTGCAACAATGGGAAACAGTGTCAGAAAGTGTAGTGAATCAAGTTCTGTATGAAAGTGATAATTGAATCTTCTAAACAAATGGTTGCATGGCTGTGCTTTGACTTTCATTTCTCACCACTGCCATTTATACAGTGAGCATCTAACATGATTATGCCATCCTTGGTTGTTTAGGCAATATAATGCACTCATAAGAAAAGGATTGACAGCTAATATTTGTAAATTAAAACACATGATTCTCTATTCTGGATAAAATAGCCTTGAACATCTAATATAGATGATTCCATGTGTTATTTAATGAGAGGCTCCAGCAGACCAATTGAAATGCAGATTTCAAAAGCCTTGCAGATCCTGTAAGTTTGTTTTAGTGGGATTTATACTTGTGTTAGATTTCTTAAGGAGCCCTGTCAGAATGCCAAGAACTGTAGAGGCACAAAGTCTTCAAGCAGTTCCTCTCTGGGTCCTGTATTTGAGTTCTTATAACAGTAAGGGGAATGTCTGGTTTGTGGTTCCTGATTCTGCAAATCCCGGGTATGGATTCCACATAAGTTAGATGATAGTTGACAAAGTCATTCCTGTAGGATAAGAAATATGAAATACCTCCATCAAAGGTTCCCTAAAATTGCTATGGTCTGGATTTTACTGGAATTTCATGATTTGCAAGCATAAAGTGTAAGCATACCTTTCCTCACAATAAGTAATTTTTTTTTACAATACTCTCAGTATTTCACTGAGGCCATTTCAGAAGAAAAGTCATGATCTTTAGTTATATAAGGTATGGACTTGAGAACCTACAAGACACCTGGAGCACATTGTTTCCTCAGAAAAAAAATCTTACTATTAATTTGAATTGCTAAAACAGATAATGATAGGCTTAGACAGTTATTTTTAAAAAATGTCTTGAAAAATGCTTGGAAAGACTTTCTACTTCTTTCATAATGGAAAGGCTAAATGTTCTGTTTTGAAAGTGTTGGAATGATTTTTAAGTAGAGAATAGTAAGTTATTTTGATGTTTTTAAAGCTATTTGCAGTGTTCATTAAAAAATAGGGGGTTTTTATTTATTTTGTCATTTCAAAATGGTTTATGTTATTTAGAAGTCATACTGTATGGAAAATAAACTCTTAATCCTAGCAAAAGAAGTAGATCATTATACTATAGAAATAAGGTGACTTCCCAAGTAGAATATTAGAAAGGGACAAGCCTTTCAAATTGTACAAGTCTTTTTCTTTCTAAATTTATTTTATGTGAGTTTATGGCATAATTCTTCATAAAATACAGCTGAATACTTCTGTATTGATAATACTGAACACATGTACAAGATAAAGATAGCAACTTCAAAGTACTCCTTTATCTCTTAATTGATTTACTTTTTAGTAAATAAATATACTAAAATACAATGCCAAGGTGATCACAAATGTGGGGGTAGAGGGGAAGGAGAAAATGATGATGTGATAATTTAGGAGTAAGTAACTTCTGAGTGCAGTATCGCTGGAATTTTTGAGCTAAATACTGTCATTGGAGCAGTAAAGCTTGAGAATGGATGAAAGCAAGATTACAAGTTTAGGTGCTATTTTCTCTTTAAGGTTGTCCATTTGTTTTAAGTACTGTTATGTCAACCAAAGAAATCCTTATTACATGATTCATACCGGAAAACTTCAGTATTATGAGAGTGCTAAACTTAGATTACTGGCAGGGTTTCTTGGAATATCCAGTCTAAATGATTATTCAACAATTATACTAGTTGTGTATCAAATATTATTTTATTTATTTAATTTAATTTATTTTTCAGATATTATTTTATCTGGAACCTGGAAATAGGATAATGAAGTTACTTTGTTCCAAATCCATGATTTATGATAATTCAAGTCCACTAAGCTTTCATGAGTTTTTGCAGCCAAGTTTTATAGTGAAAATACAATGTGGTTACAAAATGCAGGTGTTATGGTCTGAGTCACTGTTGTTTTGGAGTGGAGGTTTTATTCTTTTTACATATTGAGATATAAATCTATTCACTTTTGCATTAAATTTTTCATTCAGTTTCTTATCTTCAGTATATGTCCACATGATATTTAAGAGTATTTCAAAAGATATAATGTACTAAAAAAATGGAAGTTTTCACATTGATTCAATGTGAAAAAAGAATAGAATTTAGTATCTTCCCTGGGGTCCTGTCCTATTCCCATTTAGATTGACAGATACTTTCCTGTTGTTCGGTGTTAAAATAGATTCAGGGTCACAATATAAATTTGAGAGAACTAAAGGGCTTTTTCCTTCTCTTTAAAATTACTTTCACGGCACCTTAAAATGTCCTTGATGTTTAAGTGATTCTTTCGTGAAGATGAGAATTTCTTCTCTTAATAGCTGATAGTTTGATAGAGAAGAGCAAGTTACCATTGAGTTATAACACATCAAATACAGGCAGACTTCTGTTTCTATTTTTAACTTTAGGAAATACTCCATAGTTGTCCAAAGGCAGGTGACAAATTAAGGAAAGAGAAGGAATGAAATAGAAAGTATAAACAACCTTTGGAATCTAATATCGGGGTCCAGTTGACACGCACTGATGACTATTTTATGGTTTAAATAATAAAAAAATTTTCCTCCCAACTGACTTGTATGAGGAATAATTTATGTAAGAGTTGTTATTGTATTTGCTCACTGGCATTTTCTCTCTTTTTTTTTCTTTTTTTCCTCTTCATTCTACCTTGTGGTGGTTAAAGATCTACGGATACTTTGAGTATCCTGCAGAAATACTGTCTCCAGCTACCGTTAGAGAAATGCACTTTTAGAACTCTGCATTCCTAAGATTAACCTAAATGAAGCCCAGACCCAGTGGTTGTCTAGTTCATTGATTCAGTGCCTAACATATAAAATTTTCCTCATACAAACAAAATTATCATGAAAATGACATGAAAATGATGAGTAGGAGCAAGATTTAAATGTCCTTTGGTCCTTTGTGTAGATGGGGATTTAAAAAAAAAAAAAAAAAGAAATTTTTTGACCTATTGAAAGTCATCTTGCACTTGGGGTTCTCAGTGCTGCTGTCTGGAAGTAGCAATTCTCTTTGAAATGGTTAACTGCAAACCTGAAAATGAGAGTTTGTGTGGAGAGGGTTTGTGTGGAGAGGGTGGAGCATACAGGGATGTCTTCAATGAGAAGCTCCTAGAAGCTTCCCCTATGTCTGATACAGCTGATTTCAGATTGTTTGAAGACAGACACACACACTGAGCCCATCATCAATGGTGGTAGAACCTCTGGGATAACAAATTTAACAATGAGGGGTGGAACTGGGCAGGAGCACCTGGAGCATCTCCTCCCTTTTCTTCTTCACTGACCTTGATATCTGCAGAGTTGTTTCTCTCATGTATTCTCACTCCTCTCTCTGGCTACAGGTGCTCCTGCCCAGTTCCACCCCTCATTGTTATATTTGTTATCTGGAGCTGAGATTCCCCTGTAGAAGAGAGTGAGGAGTCCTCCTCCTGAGGAGGAAGGAGCAGCAGAGACAACCGGTGATGAAGTAACCGCCACCCCTATTCCCTGTCCCCGTGTGCCACTGGGGGTAGAGGTGGTAGAGAAAATTTGGAGTAAAGTTAAGCCTGGGAAGGTGTTTTATGATTTGGTTTTGTTTCTCATTATCCTACTGTGGTTTGATTGGTAATAAATTTAACTAATTTCCCTGACTCAAGTCTGTTTTGCCCATGACAGTATTTGGTGGGTGATCTCTCCCTGTCCTTATCTTTACCCACAAGCTTTTCACTGTATTTTCTCTCCTCTGTCCAGCTGAGGAGGGGAGTGATAGAGTGGCTTTGGTGGGCATCTGGCATCCAGCCAGCATCAACCTGCCACAGAAACCTTTTGATCGTGCCTTGAATTCTTGCAGGGTTTTTCTGCACTCATCAAAGTCAGAGGAAAAGTCAAAGCACAGTATCTCCAGCTTTATTACCCTAACATAACAGTTTAGGGAAGCGCAACAGAGGACATAAGGAGAGGTTAGCTGGGACAAGAAATAAAATATGTCTGTGAAGAAACTGTAGAAAATCCTATATCTCTTCCCTACTGCACAAAGGAAGTAAAGTGACGGTGTTACAAGTCCCCTCATTGCAAGTTCTTCTATGTGGCATGTCTGGCTCACCTCATTTTAAGGTTATCAAAGGGATGAAATTACAACTGATAGGGAAGACTTTCTTCAGTGCTTGATAAATCCATCCTCAAACTAATTCCTGCAGCTTGGTGGGAAGCATATTGTGGTTCCTGAGATTTTCAAGCTCATTTGCAGACTGTTCTGGGTTTGTCTGTTCCAAGCATTCTACCTCTTGGGAACGAGTGAACCCAGTTAATGTGTCTTGTATTCATCAGCTGAGCAGTATTCATTTTTCACACTTATAAAGTTTTATGGGTTAAAAAAGCTTATACTGTGAATTCAGGCAAAGCAGAAGATACAGCCTTGATTGCCAAATTTTGAAAAACCTGTAACATGAGAGAAGTAAAATAATCAGTGTAGCCTTAAGGTTTACCTGAGGTGAAATAATTTCCTCTGTGTTGCTTAGGATTGTTGAGGGAAACCTTGGCCTTAGACCAAGGGGGGCAATACAGCTGGTAGACACCCCTCTGTGGGATGCTGACCTCACAGTGGGAACATGAAGTGCTTATGTTGTCCCAGGCCGCTCTGAGCAGCAAGCATAGTAAGCATTTTCTATGAATTTACCAGGGATGAGACTTTCCCTTTTGGCATTTGTAACCCATCTCATGTTGCTTATCAGAGGATGCATGATGCTTTCCTTTTGCTGGCTTCTCTCAGATTATTACTGTGCCTCATTAGTCCATTTCTCTGGCTTCAGTGGTTTCCCTCTTGTCAGCTTTCCAAGATGGCTATCAGTCTTCTAAAATCAATAAGAGGATCGATTGTACAACTGTTCTCTTAATTCCACAGTCTGTACCATGTCCACAGCTTTCCATAGAAATCATGCAGGGTATGAATAATCCAGGCATCAAACGTGTCATTAACTGTGGATTTAAACTCCATAACTTTTGTTAGTTGCCTACGTGTATACATTTATATGAAACACTGATTTTTCTAATGTACAGGGCCAGTTTCTGATGCCATTACTCACCTTACCTTGTGTCTTTTAACTGTGAGAGCTAATACAGTAGGTCTGTTCAGAGTTCTAAGTAAAATGACAGAAAGTAGTTTAAAAAAAAAAAAGTCTATATAGATGTGAGAAAATCATCAACTTTCCATTTTCCGTAAGTGATAACATCTAAAGAAAACTCTTCCTGAATGTCTGGAATGCAGCAGTTTCAAGTGCAGCTCAAGGAGTCATGGCAACAACTCACCTGGTGTCTAAGGATCAAAATACCTGAATTAACATTTTTATTCAAGCTGACCCTTTTGCATAGAAAGATTGCTTCAGAAATTATTTCTGCGATGTATTTTCTCTCTTTGTATTTGAAATACATGCTGCAGTGGAGGATTATGACTTATATGAGCTTTACTTTTCTGTTTCCTAGAGGTGTATTAAACCCATTCCTGATGTTCTTAAAGCATTAAGACATTTTTCTGGTTTGGGTCTGTTGCTAAATGCCGGGTAGTTTGGAAAGGTAGAAATTAAGAAAGGAATTTGTCTCAGTGATAGAGAAAATAATACTTGTTAATGATTCTAATGAACCTGTGAGTTCTTAACCTGTGTACATCTGAGGATAATAACTTTTTTTTCTTTAAAAAGTATTAAATGCAAAACATGGTTAAAAGTTTTGCTTGCTTAAGACTCAAGAATAATAGTACATGGAGTTCAATTTGCGTATTACAGTTGTTCTTAGAGTTAGTTTTATAAATATAACTAAGTAAACAAAACCTCATCTGCAAAAAAATGACAAGACCATTTTCTGATAATGAATGTCAGCAAAGCATAGCCTGATTCCTTGTGATAGCGATAAACATATTTGTACTAATGTGCTTGAAAGGCAACTATTAGTTTTTAATGAATGTAAGAGATTTACTTTTTTAGCAGAGCTACTAAAATAATAATCATACATAAAGGAGTACTTTACACAAGCTCAGGAAATTATATGCAGAGATTTAGCTAGGGAATTTGGTTCTGGTTTGAAAGATAACGTTCATTTTTACATACAAAAAATTTGTTTAATTTATTATCATACTTTTATTCTGCAGACACTGAAAAGCTTTAATGCCCCCCAAATTACTTAGATGTGACTTAGTTTTATGAGTTATCAAGCACTAAAGATATAAATAACCTAATTATTCTCTCATAACTGGTGCAATACTGTTCCAAAACACCATTATTGCACAACAGGAGGCATTTTAAAGGGTGGGTTTGTTCCCCACATTAATGTACCAATTTAGCTTGATTCTGACATAATATACTGACTGCAAGTGATGTATGCTTTTAAGGCATAGGGTGAAGTGCAGACTTTCATATTAAACATTAAAATGTGTCTAATAGGCAGGCACTATGTGTCTTTTGAAATTAGACTTTTGATTAATAATCTAATGCAGCACAAATGTAAGATTAGTGGTCATTTTAAGTAATAAGAAAAGGAGTCAGACCTCAATGTTCTACCTTTGTGTTGGATGCAACTTTCACTTGCTCATACCTATGAATCTCAGTGACAGCACCTGAGGGAATGGCCTGAAGTTGTTTAAGGGAGGTTTAGGTTGGATATTAGAAAAAGGTTCTTCCCGCAGAAGGTGACTGGGCACTGCAACAGGCTCCCCAGGGAAGCACCAAACTTGACAGAGTTCAAGAAGTGCTTGGACAATACTTTCAGGCACATGGTGTGATCCTTGGGTCTGTCCTATGCAGGACCAAGATTTTGACTCAACGACCCTTGTGGGTCCCTTCCAACTTAGAATATTCAGTGGTTCTGTGAAATTCATAAACTTGGCTGAATTAGGCACTAAGAAATCCATTGGTGACTTTGGTTTAGCTCTGCATGTCTATTACTTGAAACTTAATCAAGTAAAGTGTATCAGATAAAAAGCAGAAACTAGGGAAACGATGTCAAAAATAATTGCCGTGCTCTGGGAAGCTGATTCAAGGGAACTTAGTGGCAACTTTATAGTTGACAAATTTGTGCTAAAAGTCTTTACTTTTGTCTTTACTTAATGATAGAAAAATGAAAACCAACCTGGTACTGTAAAAATACGCTCTAAAGAGCTGCTAGCTGTTAATACCCAAAATGTACTAAGTGATAATACTCTTAGGCCAGACTGATAAGCACCTGTACAAAAGATATAGATTGCCAGCTAAATTAGTCTGGTAATCCTGATAAGTCCATAGTCAGGTCTATAAAATCTGCTAGAGGCAAAAATGTATTCTGTAAGACTTGCCTTACATCTATATTTTCAGTCTATGCATGTCAATCAAATTATTTCGGGAACAGCTTTAGCTTCTCAGATAGAGAAAATGGCCTTCAAATCCATGTGCCTATATCTAAGTTTCAGCAGGGTAAAAGATGATGCTTTCTAGGTTGAGGCTTTGAAGCTACAGGCTTGCACGGTGGCCCTAGATTAGAAGGGAAATTAAAAAAGGTGTTTGATCTAATCCTACTTTTTCTTATTTTTATTTCTACTCTTTCTGTCTAAATTAAGAGGATGTTTAAAAGTAATGGTGGTTGTATATATGGAACAACATAGGAGTTGTCAGAAATTACTGTGTCTTGTAATGCAGCAACCACTTTGGATTATATTCATTAATCATTATCATGTGGTTAAAACACATTCCCAAGACTGCTCTAAAATGATTTTCATAGTCTGGCTCAGTGATGTCACATGGGAATGAAAAGGTGATTTTTAAATTCAAGATGGGTTAGAGATGGCTTACACTTACACACAAACTGTATTTGTATTGAATTATTTCATGGCTTTATGAATAGAAGTAAGAGCATTACATATAAAGCTAATGAATTCTCAATGTGCAGTCAGGTGGTCAGAATACAAGTGGTTATATACTTACCTGAGAAATTCCAGCATAGGGAAAAGTGATTTCTTTTGGTGGCCACATGTTTTATCCGTGGTACCTTGCTCTGTTTGAAAAATATACATTAAATCTTTTGTAAGACTATAGGATGTAGTTGATGTGCATGAGGCATCAAATGAATCTGTCAGAGAGCTGACTTGATAATGTACAACAACCAAGGACTTGGCAACTCTCTACTCACAAAACTCCTTGCAATCAATATTGTATTAATACTTTAGTTTCTGCTAATTTAAAATAAATATTCTTCGAGGGACTGCATCCAGCTCAGTAAAATGTGATGTAGCATCAGCATTACTGTTGTATTGGGAATGGGAAGTAAAATGAAGAAATTTCAATTTGGCCTTCTAGAGTGATTGTGGCATTTGTCTACCTGAGTGTAATTTATGCACAGTAAACTGGAGATATTTTGTGAAACCCTTTCCCTGGGAGACACCTTTCCTCAAACAGAAGACTAAAGGCCAGAAAAACAAAGATCATTTCAATAGCAGCACATAGCCAATGCAGTCCTGACTAAATCCTACCACATAAGTGGTGACAGGAAGCAAGGATAACAAAAAGAGGCTGTTTTGTTTTTCTGTACAGTATTTTACTTGCTTGTCCCAGGCATTTGGTTTGTGGGGATTTGGGTCTTTGGGGTTTTTTCACATGAACACAAAATAAAAATTCACATAAATGAAATAGTTGAAGTTGGTGAGCCTGGAAGTAGGGGAAATAAATGAGTGCACTTTTTCAGTATGATTCATGTTAACAGAGCATAATTTGGGAACTGAAGTCCATTGCTTTGCAATGCATTGTAAGAGAAATTATTTTATCATAGAAATGGAGGACAGCCTTTTGGATGACAAATGTTTTCTTGTGCATGACCTTCTCCCACACTCTTTTCTTCAATGTTTAAAAGGCAAAAAGGTGTCAGTAGAGGTAGTAATTATTATAAATCTGGTCTCTGGAGGCTCTCTCATCTGTGCTTCCGCTTAATAAATCGTCTTTTCTGCCTCTTCCAAAACAATATTTGAAAGTCTTTTGAGCTTTTTTTTTTTTTTTTTACCTTTTTTATCCCTCTTTATCTCATCCTATTGCAAGGCACATCTGCAGAGTGCTCTGTTGGCTCCCCGTGTTCTGCATGAAAGCAGACTTGGATGTTAATCCTACTCTGGTCATGTATAAACAGACATGCCATATAATTGTTGATTTCAGTGTTTGCTTTCAAGTCCTCTATGTTTGGATCCATACAGCACAGCTTATATTTGTAAACTTTCTCATATCTTTTGACCAAGTGAGTTTCTGATACAAACAGCAATTTTAGTAGTTATTTGTCATTACTTTATCAGTTTCCAGGTAAAAAAAATTGTATTTTTAGAGATTCAGGATAAAAGCCATCTATGTGATCCTTCCTAACTACCTTGAAAAATTAGTTCTGGGAACTTTTTGATCATAGATTATGCTCCACTCTGGGTTTTTTTGTTACACACCTTAAATAGCTTTTTTCATACCATGCTCTTGGAGAGCACTTTTAAAGTAGAGGTAGAGATCATGCAATGGCATGACTTCAGCTGTCCTCCTGGAAATTTAAAAGGGCAGCAAGCCCAACATTTCTCTCCTCACTATAAAAATGCATACCAATCTGATGCTTTTTGGAAAAGGTATAGATCCAGTGATAGAGAAGGTGAATAATCTCCATTTTTTGTTCCCCTTTTGATAGGGGGTGGCAAAAATGTCTACAGAGATAATTAGAGGGGTAGATTAAAAAAAAATGGGTTAATGCAAGCATTTTAGCAAATTTAAATTAAGGGCTTGTTTCTGTCAGTTTGGCTTGATGGATGATTTTCTTGCATAGATCCAGTACTAACAGGAGGAACAAGATGATTTGTAGTGAAATTTAGGCTTCTACATTTCAGATTCACACCCAGCCTAATCCTTTATTCTTTCTTTAACATAAGATGGGGGAGCAAAATCAACCTGAACACTTCCAAGGAATTATTCATCATACGGACTACTGTAGGCTGAGTTGATGGAGTTTAAGAGTGCCTGTTGTCTCTATTGGCAGTCATGGAAGTCTAGAGGGTAGATGTAGTCAGTGTGAATACCTAAGGATGGCCATTGGTATTCAAATGTACCTTCTGGAGGTCATGAACATGCTGGTGGCTACACCTATGTTCCTACGTTCACGTCAGGTGTGTTCCAGGCAAATGAAACTATTGCATTGCTTTGAAACAAAGCTAAATGCACACTCAGCAGCTGTGTCTATCCATTTTATGGACTGCTGTTTTATAGGTAATATTGAATAACAAAATAGATATTACTTATGAGGTGTTTGTTCCAAGTCTGCCACATTTCCCTTCCCTGCCCCGGTTGGTTTTGTTTGTTTGTTTGTTTTGGGGTTTTTTGTTTGTGTTTTTTTCTGTAGGATTATCGTCATTGGAGCTGACATAGCCACATGTCAGCCCATCACCACTGTGATGGTGAGTTGTAATACCTGACATGAGACGATCCAACAAAGACAACAGGAGCTCTTCAGAGTGTTTTTTTCTGATCCAAACTTAAAAAGATTATTTTGCTGAAGTTATATAAACCACAATCACATACAGAGAGTCTGGTCATGATTGAAAATCTGTAACTCAGTGCCATGACTAGCTCCCAAATGTGTTAGTTAGTCAACATAAATGTGTAACTTAGATATTACGTGTTCCCTCTCTGTTCCCTCAGTTCCCTCTCTGTACAGATCTCAAGTAAGGACTGAGGTCAACATTACCAATGAATTTCATGGTTATTTAGATGCCAACTAGCTAGGTACAGAGAATGTGGCTCAGCTGATATAAGCCACATGGATATTTTTTGTGACTGTTGACAAAAATCAAGTGGTCACGCTTTTGAAGAAAATGGGAGCTAGAGTTTTTCATGGCTTCATATGCAAATACATGTTATATACACTTAAAATTATATACCCTTGCTTATTGTTGGGAGTATTTTTAGACAGGCCAAAAGCCAGCCTGTGACATATTTCTTTACAGCATATTCCGACAGCAAACTGACATTTTTAGGTCTTATTCAAGTAATAGATATTGCATATCTTCTGCAAGAGGACCTGCTTTAAGCAATTAAACAAACAAAAAAAAAGCATAATTCAGGATGGAATATAATTTATAAAACTTAAAAAATAAAAAAGCAAGTTTATTGAATCTGTTTTGCATGACTTTTTAAGGCTGTGGAAATTGAAGGCTTTTCCTTTAAATTGTTTGAAACCTGTGTATGTGAGGATTTTCTTTTAAATCATCAGACACTTAATGGAATAACTCAAATCCCCAAAGCATATAGAATATTTGAATGTCAATATTTGCAATGAGATCTGTTTATTAGACATACTGATATATTTGCTCATCTGTATGCTCCACTTCTTAGGAAGCTTCCAAAACTGTCTGGGCTATACTTTAACCATTGGAAATGCAGTAGAATCCAAAACTGAGCAAAAAGTGCCCTTTTTGGCCAAACCAATATCCCATTTTGGACATGTTTATGCCAGAGCAGATGTGATGTGCAGCTGAACACTATTTACTGCATGGGAACTTCCAGCTGATCAAAATTTCCACACTGTGAATGCAATAATCCTTCATTTCTGTTGCTTAGCTGAGATCCACCCTACCGGTGAATCTGACTGGGGGATTTAGTGGGAGTATTGAAGAGGAGTTTCATTATCTTTAGAAAAATAACAAGATATTAGCAGGATGATATTAGTTGCAATAATACACTTCAGAGGCAGATCTTGATAAGTGGTGGTATTAAGAAAGACTTCTCATGGCACTGTTAGATAGACTTTCTGTGTCTTTACAGGGTGTTTAGAGAGGAGTTGGCCATGGATACTGCCTGCTGGAAACAGTACGCATTGCTAACATAAGCTGTGAAGTGAGATTTTTCTTCCTTTTTTTTTTAAAACTAATCTGGTTTCCTAAACTTCAAGAGTTACAAAGGATGTGAAAATCTGTGTGCTGTTATCAGATGTATATATTTTTTTCATCAGGTGATGAAATTCTATGCAATACTTCCTTGCAGTCCTCCCCTTCGAATTACAATTGGTCTTTCATGCATTTCAAGAGCTGCATTCAAGTGCAGGTGGAAGGGATTCTTGGTTTAATTGGCTATAAAGTGCTTCCACATTTATAGATGTGTTCTGTGAAGTAAATATAAAAGGAAAAAATATACTTCGATTGTGTCTGAAAATGCAGTTATCACTGCCACAAGTGTGAGTGTGAGAGAGAAGGGAGAATGATGGGAGGGAGGAAGATTCAGAAGAAGAGAGAAATCAGTAAATCAGGGACAAAGAGAGCTCCCTAAAATACTTTAAAATACTTTCAAAATCCCTACAAAATAAAACCACCCACAAGAACAAAACATATACTGAATGAGTCAAATTAGGTAGCCAATGAGTCATAATACAGAAAGAAGAAGTTTCTGTATGCAGATAGCATGCAACATAACCATATTTTTGCTGTTTTAACAAAGGCAGTATTGCTGTGTTCCAGAGTACTGTGTTCCACAGTACTAAAGTACTGTGTCCAGAGGAAAGAAAAAATATGTATTGGGATGCATTTCCCTGTCTTATAACTGCTATAAACCAAAATATCGATGTTCTCAAAAACCCATAATTTATTTTTTCTTTAAAAGCTGTGTGATAACATGCTCTAGCCTAGGTGAGGGTTCATGGGAAATAAATACAATGCACTATATTGAAAATGGATTCCAGAGAAAGATCAATAAATGCTGTATACAGCAGAATGAAGTTATCAAAATGTAAATGTTTTAAATAAAACAGAATTTAACAATTGCTAAGATAAGCTGTTCCCTCAAAGCACACTGAAGAAATTTTCTAGTTTACGTAATGTAATTAAATTCAAGCCTGAAGAATTCAAATTCATCCCAAAGACATTATTGGCAATGTGATTTAATGTGTGATAAGGATGAAAATGTAATGTGTGAGAAGACCACAGGAGTTTTATAAAATTACATTTGAAAGCTGACAATTGTTTACAATATTTTTTTAAAACTACTCAACAGTGTCATAATGAACCTTTTCCATTATTAGCAACACAATCCTCTTCCTGACTCGTCTGGGGACAAGCTCACCCCAGTGTAACTTCCACAGTCTTACAAAAGCTACACCAGGAGAAAATGACCCATTTTTTTCTTGTGAACACAGTGTAAGGAAAATGTAAGTCACTGTTGTCTTACAAAGTAAACCATTTTGTGTATATTCTTCCATCATTAAGAGAGATTAGTATATACACACTTTCTCACTGTTGGATTTTTGCTCATACAGTGGGGGATATTGTGAGCTGAATGCTGCCTTAGAGCCAAGAACTTCAGGGATTCGCCCTTTTTTCTGTCTCTAACTAATCTCTCATAATATTTTAAACCCACATTTCATCTACAAAACAGGAATATACTATTTACCATCTTATAAGATCATCTAGTTGAAACTGAAACAGCTCTTGCAAAAATATTAATACTGTATCATGAATGCTAATGTCCTTTAATATTTTTGTATTATGAGAGCCTCAAATCTGCTAAATAAGGGCTTTATCAGTCAGGGTACAGAACGATTAATTCTATGAAGCATATCTTGGCACTAGTGGGGGGACAACTCAAAAGGTGCCTATATTTTACTTTTAAAGAGTAAGGGTCATTTACCTCTGCTGAGTAGAAATGCTCTTTAGCTGGGATTAAAAAGGGAGAGAACTATTTGTATAGTGATGCTTCCTACTGGAGCGACTTTGCAGTCAAACTGCCCCTCTTTAAAGCATTTATTTGTTCTATAAGAATGTCATGGTGTGACCCCAGAATGACAGTGAAGTGGTATTTATAGTATTTATCCAGTCATCAGAAATGACTAATTATCCCTCTCTTGGAATGATGATCCCTCTCTTTGATGACTCATATAATATGCTTTCATTATCTCACCATTTTGTTTCAAAAATATGTACCTATCTGTATTAGTACTTAACATTTGCCTTCCTTAAAGTTCCCTAAATTACGTAACTTGCCATTTTTTTGTAAAAACTCTTGCAACTCCTGTGATGCCTCCCTTCAAAGTAATAGGTATTTCTTGTTCAGTCTATCACTCTTGCATTTGTCATTTTACAAAACCTTCTGACAGGCTTGAGTCAAGGAAGAAAGATCAAAGGCTAATCCATTAGTAGCCTCTCAGATCTGACCTTCCCTTAGAAAATATTCAATGAAAAGTTTAAAATTAGTCTTTACAAAAGGGCAAAAGACTGTAGCAGAAAAAATATTAAATACATAGTATGAACAAGAGCAGGACCAAACCACCAGTTCATCTGTTTCTCAACTGGAAAATCAGATTAAGTATTCATGATAATATGTAAAGAAAAATCTGTTTCTTTGAACTTGCTATTTGTCTATTGCTAGGTATTATTTTTTGTAACTTCTTTTCTAAAGAAACCCTGAAAGTACTTGTGATAACACCTTAAAGCCTCTAAACTGTGCTCTTCTGTGATTATTGTTACTTCAAATTTAGCTTTAATTTTCTGGATTTTATATTAAAAATTATCTCAATCCAATGAAAAGTCAATAACTAATAATTTATTTTTTAAAGTAACAATATATTTTGATTCCTGTTGCCGAGGCACCTAAGAAAAAATCACACACACCCCATTTTATTATTTATCCAAAAACATTCAATTAGCAGCCATTTATCACAACCTTTGTGATAAATATCCTTCATCAGGAATTGTATTTTTATTCCCCCCCCGAAAAACCCAAACCAACAAACAGTAACCTAATAAGTATGTTACATGTATGTCAGGAACAATTTTGATTATCTTGATTCAGACTAAGACCTTTGGTCTTCTTCACCCTTTGGTGAGCCATTGCCATAAGATAGCTATCATGAAGATGGTCTTTTATTGTTTTTTCTGGGGGAGTCTTAATGCAAAAGATTCATAGCATCAGACAGAAGTTGATAAAAATCATAAGATTATTAAAGTACTCACCAAGTGTCTAGGAGACAGTAATCTTTTTCCTGTAATTTCCTGTAAATATTTTTCTTGTAAATATTTTTCCTAAATTCCTTTAATGAATGGATGAGGACAGGTGATGGAAGGTAAAGCATGTACTATGGAACTGTAGATAGTAATCCTTGAGTAAAGGGGACAAGACTTGTGTAGCCTGCAGAATTGTTGGCTAACCTCCATCTCTCAGGTGGCTCCAGTGGACTTCTACGCAGTGGAGAACAATCTCTAAAGACCCTGGCTACAACTATGGTTCACTTTTATTCTTCCCCTATGCACTGGTTGGGATATTAATTGAAAATGGGTTTCTAACCTGACTAGAACAGTTATGAGGCCCTGAAGACAGAACAGCCAGTCATGACATTTTTTATACCCAGCAGCAATGAGCATGAGCCCACTGGGACTTTACTAAGAGCAATTCCTAACAGTTATTATATTGCAACCAGCTGAAATGTCGAAAATTATAATTTAGGTTCTTCCTCATTCTAATCAAACGTCTCTGTCATACTGAATAGCAAGTAAAAAGTAACACAATAGAGTGCAAATTTTATCACTCCTAATTCTACCCTTTGATTGGCTTCAAATCCAATGATGAAAAAAATATTGCCTTGTTGAGAAGGAATGAGAAAGTAAAAAGGGGAAACTGAAATCCTAATGTGGCTTTTGACCTGTGCAGCAAGTTAATTATACACTTGAGAAAGCATCTAGCATTGTCATGTTACACTGTATGAATTTGTGTGTGCACAAGGCTGAATATAAATATGTGTGTACATGAGCATGCGTATATACTTTATGCAACATTGCGCTACTCATGCTCGGTACTTCCTGAATTTGTTCTTAAAGTCATTGGTTTTAAAGAGTTTAAATGAAGATGAAGCATGGCCCAGTGGATTTTAATGTATAGACAGTTACTCTTCGTAAAAATAATTACTTAATTAAATGCTCTGGTGGACAGTGATTAAGGAAGGAAGTGGTAGATAAGTAATGAAAAGTGTATCAGTACAAAAAGTATCAGCAACTTAGAAGACGATAAAATATCTTTAGTGGGATAAAATAGGCACTGCAGACTTCTGCAATAAATGGTTTTACCAAGGCCTTCTATTTCTTACACTATTTTCCATGAAAGCTTTTCTGTCACTGATGCAATTTTCCATTGCACAAAGCTAAACTGCCAAATCAATGCAACACACAGATGAACTAGAAGTCACTTTTACATTGCAGTCAACTCTGTCTGAACAGTCAGAACATAAATGTTCATGAAATGACAGTTACTTTCTATATAAACAGAGAAAGCAGATGATCTGCAGAAGAAGTGAGTGTAGAAGTCCATTATTACCATCATGTATCTTCTGCTCTGCTATCTGCAGGACCCTTCCTCAGGGCTCGACAGAGATACAGACCCCTGCAATCCTACAGCCAGCTTTTCCTCCTGTAACACTTCCATGCTGTTATGGTGTTGTTATAACATAGTCCTTCTGTACAAGATGAATCCTTAGACAGTCAATACACTTGGAACAGTTGCGCCAAATCTACAGAGTCTGGAGAAATATGGCTGGGGCTTTCAAACCTAGATGAAATTCTTTCAGTTGTAAGGCTTTTTAGGAGTATGAAGTAAAGCTACTAGGTATGTCTTCATCTGTTGTATGCTCTTCATCTATACAGTTCAGAGAAGAAAAAATTCTGTGAGGTAGGGACTCAGTCCAGTATTTTCTGTCTCTATATACCATGTTTCGGCACCTCGAGTAACTAGGTTTATTTTAAGAAGTCCTGAGTGGAAAAATCAGTAAAAATCAAGTCACTGAATTATCTAAAAATAGCCACAGCATTCTATTTAGGCTGTTACATTTCAAAATTATTAATTTCCTAATTATATTGGCATAATTAAGTTGCAAAATATTTGTATTGAATTGGACTCTGAAAACTGCATATTGAAGAGGGGGTTTGACTTTAGGATACAGTCTTTTTGGATAACTGTGAGAAACAGAATTACTTATAGTCTGCTATTATGACAGGGTGTTTTCAAACCTGGTAATTAAATTCAGAGGTATGGAAGATCAAAAGGAATCTGTACAGGAAAAAGATGTAACAAGAAAGTCAGGAACAGATACAGACAGGAGTTTTTTGCTGTATGTGTCGTTCTGAATTAGAATGGCAGAAGTCTGTCAATAAGATCAAAAGTTGGGAACAGAGATGAAAACTCTCCTTTTACCGTTAATTATTATAAACTAGGTAAGAATGTATTTTAACACTAGTGGAAGAATGTTAAAAAGCAGTTACACCCCCTGCTCCCCCTGGGAGAAGAGTACTGGAGCATTTGAAATTTCAAAGAAATAAATTGTTTCTAGGTGATTTTAATATTTTTTTCTGTTCACTGTTAACTCTAAATGGCTCTGTCATCTAACAACCACTTTGTGCCATGCTCCCATTTTTTTCTTAAAGGTAAGTATGAATGGCATAAGTTAATCTACAGGGATTTTAGTAGACCATGTTTTTTGTAGGATGCCAGCTTGGTAACTCAAGAGTGGTGCTTTCCTCTGTGTCCAATATTTTTGAGACAGACATTTTCAATCTTTGATTTTTTTTCGTAGAGTGAAATGTTGAGGAACTGCAGGGTCATTTAAGAGCCCGGAAGATTTTTCTAAACACTGAGGAAGCTAATTTATAGTTAATGCCTTTGGAGATAATTTAATTCTTCTTGTATAAATTTCATGCTGTTTTCACTTGCAGGTGTTTCTCATGTTCTGTTCTAAAGTGCTACTTAGTGTTGCTGAGCACAGTTGGTAGTTGCTGTGATGATCCCAGATGGAGCTGATTTTCAATGGGCATGAGTGATCTGCAGGGGTCCCAGATCTTTTATGAGATTTGGAAGCCTTCGCTGGGTTTCAGCTTGCAATTTTCAGAGTGTGGATGTGCACACACACACGTGTGTATGTTTGTGTGCACGCACATGTGTAGGTATCTACGAGTGAATTAGGTGTCTAACCTCCCCTTTTGATTGGTGAAATTCTAGTCAATATAGTTAATGGAGCTTAGAGAGCCACTTGGCTAACCAAAGTTGTTGTCTACTGCTAGATGTAATAAATAACTCTTCTGGCTTTGTTGACTACATCAATTTAATCTTTAACTGTGTTGGGAAATTAGGCATCCAGATCACAGGTAGGCACATAAAAATTTAAATGTCAGTCTCTGAGTCAAATACTACCTACACTGAGATATTGCTGATATTTTCACTTCATGACAATTTGTTTCTTACACTCTGTGGTGAAACTTGCATGTGTGGAACTGTAGAATGTTTACACATGGACAGCGCAATCAAATTCAATGCTGGTGTGAATAAAACCAATATGAATTTTTAAAAACAATCTCATAAAAAGTTGAATGCTTCTGTAACTTGTATCCTTTTATGCCCTCAAAGTAGTGCCTTCTCTGTGGCTATTTTGCCTCCTCCCCTTTTTGCATGGCAGTTTCCGAGAGATTGCTGTTTACTCACCTTTGACTAGTATTTCCTTAGTAGTTTTGACCAAAATAACTTTTCTTTGGATTTGAAAGAGGAATTAAAACACATAGATTGTGTTTTCTATGAGATTAATTTCGCTTTTTTATAGCCATTTGAGATGCAATTCCTCCTGTCAAACTGTAACAGACTAAAAGTAAATGTTGATAAGGTAAATGTTGATACCCTTCTGTGAGTCAGCAGAACGAGAGAAGTGTCTGGAGAGAGGGACCTATCTTTTTCCACTCAGATTACAATTTACCATGGGATGAGTTGCTCCAGGAGGCACCTTTAGCACTGGCTACTTTAGTTGAGGTGCTGTCTTTTTAGGTGGTTAAAGCTGGATGTGCTTTAAGCTCCTTCGTGTTCTTAGTTCCAACTATGGTGCTGGCACCTCGCAATCCCTTTGGGTGCTGCTGCAAAGTATCTCAGCTCTACAAAGCAGGAGAGAAACTGTAATGCTGTGCAGCTGGCAGTGTTTGTGTGCATTCCTGGCTGTAGGTCTATGATCCAGGCTTGCTCGTATTGATTGCTCTGGTATAAAAAACCAAACTGCTTTGCACTAATTCACATTGGGACTTCGTGTGCTGGCATTTTTATCTTGCAGTTATGTATTTAAAACACAGCTCACTAGGAAACATAAAATCATACTGCTTTGCTGATTTTTTTTTCTTTTCTTTTTTTTTGAACAGCTTTGTACAGTATCAAGAAAATGAAGGAATGTTGTTTCATGCTTGTATCTTGAAATTTTTGCTTGTAGGTACCTTAGGGATGTGGAAGTAGGTTTTTTTACATTCTATAGGACCAAACGGAATACAAATAAAATCTACATATTTTGTTGTTTAAAATGTTTTCTTTCTTTAAGGAAATTTAGAAACAGAACTGTTTGTGAAGAAAGGAGCTAGAAAGGCTTGGGAGGAAAATTGATGCTTCTTTAAATAACTACAGGTCACCAGATGAGTAAAAAAGTAATTTCATGCTCAGAAAATGGCAACCTTTAGCTGGAGGTCTTTACTGGTTCACCTAAAAAATTAGGACAGCAACTAGAAATTAAAAAGCAACTGGGAACAAAATTGTAAAAGAAGAAACAGATACTAATTGGTATAAAATTGAAGTAAGAAGGGGGGAAAATTTATAAGGCAAGACAGAAACAGAAAATGAAAATTCTGTGGTTGGCAAGGCAAAGGACAACAAAAAAGGTTTTAATATAGTAATAGCAAAAGTCCTAATCATATAAACCACTAGATGGAGATAGTAAGATTGTTACGAGTGATTTGAAAGCACCATAAGTGATAAAAAAAAAAAAAAAAAATCTTTATTTTGAAAAATGCTTGATGCATTTTCCATGTTATGAGTGTGCTGAAACACTTTCCAAAAGGCCTGGAAGAAAGAAAGGAAGATGTAAAGCAGCAACTCCTTGGACTAAAGACTATGTAAAAGCAATAGTTCTGGATAACTTTTGCACAAGAGTCCTAAACGATCTGTTGAGGAAATCTCTAGCTCATTGATAATACTTGTTGAAGGAAAAAAAAGCCAAACAAACAAAAACCAACCAAACACTCTCACCCTAAAACATAACTGATACTTAGGCAATAATTACTTTATAATTTCAAACAAAATTAAATGGTCTCTTATTAATAATGCAATAAATTGTAGCTATCTGACTTTAATCAAACACAGCTAAAACAGAGAGTATAAATAGATTATTTTACTATAAAATATCTGGTTTTGTTACTTGACTTATCATATGACTGATAAAAATGTTTATAGAAATAATAGATGTGTATAATTTTGGCCATTTAATGGTACAATCAGAAATGCAAAATGCAGCCATTCATAAGTGAACAGATTTACAGCATCCTGTAAATCAAAGTGGGAAAATAAAAGAATCCTGAGTGTGAAATCTATACAAAATTTCTCAATACAACATCTGTATTTATAAATGTTAATTTATAAATTTACAAATTGTGAGAGTACAGTGCCTGGATTTGGTGACGAATCTTACAAGATATGTTGCAAAATTGTAGAGAGTGTCAGAACACTGACTAATTTGTTCACCTCACGAAAGGTAGTGATGGATTGTCTACATGTGATATGCTCTAAAGTGACACATTAGATAAATTGTACTGAAAACAGTATAGAAATAAAATTACAAAGGAAAGAGAGAGAAAGGAAGGACTATGCATACTGGACTTGCTGTTGCCATCAGTTCCAGTTTTCATTCTTTGAAAAAAAGAGAATTTCCCTATGTGTGTATGTGTGTTTGTGTGTGTACGTGTTTGAAAACTTATTTGACATAGACTTAGACAAGCTTTTCCATCTTGTCATTTGCTTTTAAACCATACTTCTCTTTAAAATTATTATTAATATACATAGTCAAAGAAGCTTCTGCACCAGTTGTATATTTATTCATATTCATTAACTTAAATCTTGTCTCATGCTTAGGAGTAAAGGATGACAGGAGTGGGCATTTAGTAAACAAATAGCAGCAGTAGTGCCTAAAATATGTGTTTGGCTTTATGCTGGCAATATTCTATTTGTTTGTTTACTAACTATCCATATCCATGGGAAGGAAATGCAGAAAAAATATGACCTTTTAATTGTCACATATTGTCTGTGTTCAAAATAAAAAACACCAGAAGTGCTAGCTTCAAACTTAGAAAAATTGTTTTCTTTATATTACTTAGACTATGGAGAAAACCCCAGTTGCTTAAAAAGAACAGTGCTGTAAGTGCTGTTTTTGAACTGATAAAGTCTGCATGGTAAAGATTTGTAAAGGCTCTCAGGATCAAAACTGAGTCTGTTTACCTCTTGAAAATGCTTTTATAGGAGGTTCTGGTTAGCCATTTCCAATAGAGAATGGAGCAGTTGATCAGATAGCAGCTAAACTAATGAAAAGCATCACGGAAGTGACAGGAAGATTAATTAAGTTCCTCCAGTTGTATTCACGTGTGGTGGTACAGAGTTCCTTCGGGTACTGCTGCAGTTAAATGGTATTCATGGTGACAAATATTGCACGTTTCCAGAACTGACACTTCTGAGTCAAGGGTAAAAAACACATTTGGTAGTTTTTGCCAGTGGAGAACGTGTAAAACCAAAGATGAACATCTGTGGCTGTTTAAAATATACAAATGTAACTTGCTCCCTTCCCTTTTTATCCGTTAGGGTAACCTCAGGAGACTAGTAATGAATCATAAAATCTGCGTTATTGTGTAGTATGTCTTAAACTACTCCAGATGGCTTCAAAATAAAAACAAACCAAACTTCTAGCTGAGGTACTTAATATATTTGATTTGAGGCACAAAAATATGTGCACTTGGAAACACTTTCAATTACTTTTGGAGACTTAAAAAACTGTGACTTGTTTGCTGCTCTTTCTTTCTGCACTGTGGTAACCGTAGTATTAATAGGAATGAAATTTCAATACATAAATTTCCAAATTATGTGGAATTCTAGTCCTATTTTACCTTTAAGAATCCTTTAATTTTGGGGTGCATTTGGTCAGATGTGATTTAGATTATTTCTCCCATTTTATTTTCAGAAATTAATGTTTCCACAATAAATTTTCATTCTTAATAGCTGTCTCTGTACAATAGACAAAATTTATTTTAGGAAAACCTGGAAACCTCTCAAATGTATGAGATTTTTTTAACCTACTGCGCATGATGCATAGATTTAAAATGTAGTGTCACGAGTGTATTTTGTTGCCTACTTTTACACTTCTGCTAGCAAAGAGTTCCTTCATATGCTTCTGCACTTGCAAGGAAAGGTTTGTGGTCAGCCTCACTTATTGAAATTCATCAAAGGCAATTGGTAAGAGTCTGGGTATAAATCTAATATTAGTTGCCTCCTGGGAGAGTTCAAGACTGGAAGAGAAATTTCCAGGAATCCTAGGGAATTAACTGGGTGCATTAATATTAAATATTAATTGGTGTCTGCAACAGACATGCCTGTGAGTGGCCTTGATACTTACTACAGAGGCATTGTGTAAATCAGTGGATAGATAAAAATCAGTAGAAAGTACAGATTAGTGGAGCTAGTTCATGAAGTGCCCCTCTGGCTCCAGACCAAGTCAGGCATGAGGAGTAACCTATAGCTTTCCCATCCCTGGAGAAATGTAGGGTATGTGCTGTACTTCCAGGCCATGTGTTCTATCTGCTTTTTGTTTATTCCAAGGAGGTAATGTCTTGTGGGGTGTTCTGCATTTTGAAAATCTACCCTTTGTAGCAAAGCCTTAACTGAGGTAAGGAAGGGCAGAAGAACTCAAGGTGGAGATGCTATCATGAAAAAAAAAAAAAAAAAGGAGTAGGCAGTTGGAAAAGAGTATTTCAGGGAGTAGAAGTTGCTTCTATTATTAAGAATAAGGGTGAGGGGTAGCAAGAAGTACTACTTCTACTGAGTAGTAGAAGTGAATCATGCATGAAAATATGATAATTTTGCAGTTAACCTGCATCTGTAGCAAAGTTAAATGCTGGTTAGCCTGTGTCGGCTTGTTGATGATTGGGAGTTTGCACCATGGGCTGACATCATGGACTAATTTGCTCATTCATTCTGCATGCTTCTGCATGCCCAGGCTGGGTCTACTCAAATCTCCAGACACACATAAGTGTTTGCTGCTCCTGACTGTGCTTTCCTACAGCTGTTTTTGGCAGAATCCTCAATGCTTGTGTTAAAACACCAGCCATTTGGGATTGCAATTACTAAACTAAACCTTGCTTTCACTGACAGTGACAATATCCTACTCAGGGAATAAAATTTATTCTTTGTTCCTTGCTTGAAACTCTACTTTTGCAGCTTATTAATGTTGTATATGTGTAAATGAAAGCACTATGTGAATTTGGGCTGTGAAAGCTTTCCAGGAGAGGCCACCAGTGATTTTCCCTCCTACTTTGCATTTCTGTAGTTGAAATGCAAAGAAATTAAAAGTTCTTTTTTTAGCTTCTTTGGTTACTTTAATTGTATACTTACTGTCAGAACACTAATAAGGTGCATTAAGGAGGAAGGTGATCCTGCTTGTTTTGTGTCCTACAGGGCAAAGCAAAATTGGAGGTAACATTCAGAAACAAATAGTGGAGAACACGTCAAACTATGTGGCAGTTTGCTGTTCACGTTTCTTGAGGATCTGAGCTGCCATCCAAATTTGTATAGCTACTGTAGCACAACAGCCATTTCAAGAAGAGTTGTTTAAAGGCATCATGGTTGTTGCCTGACCACTAATAGTACATCTACACAGATATGAGTATTCTCTGTCTGGGGTCTCAGACAACCAGTTAAAGGCATGAATCAGCACGGCATCTTGGCTTGATGAAACATCAAGACTACAGCTAGCCTGCATCTCACAGGGTTTGACTCCTGGCAGAATGACCCCAAGCTTTCCTTCTGTGATAAGGTAAACACAGCTTAATAGGCAAATGCTCTGCCTGGGTGCAGACTGTCTTAAAGGACGTCACGCAGTGCCTCTGCAAAAGCACTTCAGAGCTGGAAAAGGAGCTGAAGGATTTCACAGTGAATTGATTCTCTGAGCTTTTACCCTCAGTGAAGGGAGAGGAGGGAATGCTTGTGCTGCAGAAGGTTCCTAATAGTAGCTTATATCTACTGCTCAGAGAACATTAGAGTGGCTCAGCTGAGATTTTTTAAACCAGTCTTTGAGGATGATATTTTCCCCTAGAGCGAGTTGTCCTTCCCTGTATGGTAGAAGAGAATGAGCATTGTAATGATGAAATAAAGGAAAGAAATGTGAATACCCTCTGTTACTTGCTTTCTGCAACTTCTAGTTAAAATACAGGCCATGATTTCTAGACAGCTTCTTTTTTCTGTTTTTAATTTAGGATTTGTTCAACTTACATTGCTTTTGGTCAGTTTGAACCGTGCAAGAAGTCTTGATCTTCCTCCCTCGGGCAGTGTGGCCTCAAAGTGCACTCCTGAACTATATGCTTTTTAGTTTTGAAGCAAAGCTTATTTTGGAGTTTATCAGTGTACCATGTGTCTCTCATTTCAGGCATGCCTCTTCCTAGGGGCAGCTGCAATCAGAACAGGCACTGAGAAAGGCTAGGTATCAGAAATGGATAGCTGTGGGACTGCCAGCAAGGGACAGGACTGAAATTCATGCCCCAGTTCTCCCCAGCAGTGTTTAATCTCGGTAACATTCATACAGGTAGCATGAAACCTCGTGAGAGCAATGCTGTGGAGGACTCTTGCTGAGAGATGCATAGCGGCAGTGTGCACCAGGGCTCTGAACTCTGCCGCTGCAATTGGAGCATTCCTTGGCTGCTGTGCTGGTGTGATAATTTTGCCTGAAGTGATTGGACCTCATGAAATAGTAGTTATTGTGTGGTGGTTTTACAAATAAGAAGTGGAGCTTTAAATGAATTATACCTGTCATCCTCTTTCCTGTAGAATTAAAGCATTTATCCCATTAGATCCTATTATAATGAAATAAATGCTTCAGCGTACTGTCAATTATTTTTTACCTTTGTTTAGTGTAAGTGTATTGTCAATGATATATGCCAGATTGACAGCAGGAAACCAAGGTCCTCTATTGATTCATAGAAGAGATATATGTGCCTAAATACACACCACATTGTCTTCACCACACTGCCATGCTGGTGTGTGTCAGATCCATCCTGAGGCACTACATGTAGATGGTGGAGAGTATTTCTTTGGTCTTTTTTCCTTTGAAGCTGCTACTAGTTCATATGGCAGCAGGGTCTATGTGGGGACCTATTTACAACAAACTTAGGACCACTCCATTTGCCACAGAACAATAAAATAGCTACCAGCTGCTAACGACTTATCAACCTGGGCCAGAAAGAAACCAGGGACCTGGAGGGTGAAAGGTTGTAAACTCCATTACAAATCATCGTTGCTGTAGATCTCCTGTTCTCACGCTTTTTATTCATGGGAAGATATTGTAGTTTAAAAAATCAGTTCAGCTATATTGAAAATGAACTCCCTATTTTCTAGTTGCTTTTTAAAAATAGAAACAGATTGAGCTTCTTCAACATTTGGATTGAAATTGTTTATTGAAATGGAACTATTGATTTAAAAAAAATAAAAAAAGTCCTAGGGGGACATGATTTTGCAAAGTGCCAAGCATCATTATCTTCTGTTGAAGTTGGGGTATCACGGCTCTCAGGGCTTCTCCTGGAGCCTGCCCTTCAAAGAAAAATGTGCTCACAATATACGCTTTGTCTTTCCCCTCTATTATGTAATTGAGCACGTTATGTCACTACACGCATTTACTGCCAAAAAAAAAAAAAAACACGAAAAAAACCAAACCACAAACGTACAATTTTAGAAAGTGGGGTTTTTTTTTTTGTCCAAACCAGCGTTAGGTTAACCAGCATATTAGACCACATCGTTGCTAGCCCGTTAAAGAAAAGATCTGTTTGTAGTACTCTTAGTCCTGATGTCACAGGCACAGCAAGGACATCAGAAGGAGGAGTCAGATTACAGTAAGAATGGGCAGTGCAGCATGCAGCCGGAGTAAACGCTAAATCAGACAGGGATTGTATCAGGGATAAGACTGCCTGCAAAGCGCTCATCCTGAGGCGGCACACTGCTCTCTCACGCTTCTCGTGCTGGGAAATTTCCACATAATGTAGGATGAAAAAGCTCTGTTTTACGTGTCAGCCCTGTGCAGGAGCTAATGCTGAATACACGGCGGTGGGATCCTGACTGCATGATTAATGAGAAACATAATGTATTTTGGTAAGTGTTAACCGTGATGTAATTCTGCTTCTGCTCACATTATCAATAGGAGTGATTATTACAGATTTCGGATTCAAGAACATTTCGTGCTGGCACGCACCTAAAACTGACAACTGGGGAATCCTGTCGGCTGTGCAGTTTGAAAGGATTCCATTGTCTGGGAAATTTTCTGTTTGAGTGGGCTACTGCGTAGTTTTAGCGGTTTGAAAAACAAGCTAGATAAGATGAACTCATCCTAGGTTTGTTTGAAATGAACTTTTGTTTCATCTGCCAAGAGGGGATGAGAAATGCTTGTGAGGCATGGGAAGTTTTAGACGAACTTAATGTAATGGACGAGCTGCTACTGCACTGTCTGTGCTGGGGAGGCACAGTGAACCTCAGTATTTCATTCAGATTTTAGTTTGAAGAATTTAAAGGTACAAAGGTGAAACAATGTTTTATTTACAGTGATGTGAGCTGAGTAGTCTGCATTGTGCAGATCACCGGTGTGGGGTTGGCTCCTAGCATGCCACAAAATACATAGAATTTTAAGCCTTTAGAAGTCTTGGAGCTGTTAAATATTTGTGCAGAGTTTTGTTGTTTGAGGGAAATCTTCCTTGTGCTTACAGCTGAGTTGGCTGCATACCCTAAAAACATGCTGGAGCGTAGAGCTATGTCTAAGCAATGTAGTGCTGCAGTACTGGGCTGGGATATATGATTGCAATATAATGCTGCAAGTTAGTGCTGTAAAAGAGCATAAAAAAATAAAATAGAGGATTTGGTGATGTGATGGAAAAAAAGCTATTCTTGACTGCTTGAAATCTCATCTAGCCTCAGTGTTAATTTATAGCTGCATAATACTTAGGATGAGCACAGAGCAGGGAGTTGTAGGATTTCTGGGACATTCAGCAGCTTTCTCAGTTTCATTAAATATTGAATCAGGAGTTCACTTCAAGCTTTAAGAGAAGAACTTTTGTAATATTCTCAGCCCTGTCACAAAAGTACTATGCTTTTTGACATACTAAGCATTATTTTATTATTTTCATAAAATTTGAGTTATTGGGGGGGTGATTTATCTTTAGCAGTGAAACATATCAATTATGAAAGCAGATTGATTTTGATGGAAACTACCCTAAAAAAAAAATTTGGCTGAGTTGTCAGAACTGTTCAGTGTCCATTTAAAAGATAAATTTTCAATGTTTTAGCTTTAGTATGTTTTCCAAAGACTGAGGAAGAATAGACAAGTAGACAAGCATTATGGCTTTAGGTTGGAGTAATTTAGATTAAGTCTCTTCACCATTAAAAGTGTCAGTTAGGCAAATCTGCTGTTCATTTCTTTTGGGTTATTTTTCTACCTTTAACAGTATTGCAAGTGCAAGATGATGGCTTTTTGTTTGTTTTTTTTCTTTTTAACAACCAGTTTTGCCTGTGGACTAAGATAGTTTCCTGAAGTTATACAGTTAGAATATTAGATATATATTAGTTCATTATACTTAATTTTATCTTTTTTTCCAGTCTATAATTTTCAGAAACATGTAATGGTGATCAAACTTGCTCTAGTGTTGCTTGGAAAAAAAAATCTCTGTTTCACATGCTTGCTTGTTTTCTGGTGCAACACAAGTTTTTAAATGGAACAAACCAGATTGTGCTTTCTGCTTTGCAGGAAATTTCACTTCTGAGAACAGAGCTGAAAGTTTGTGCTAGGCAGGTTCTCCGTCTGCTGTGTTCAGTCTGAAGTGTCCTATAATGCTAAGTTTTAAATGAATGCTCTTATTTCTGCTTTTTGCATAACAAAGGATAAGCTGATGGGGGATAATGTTTACTTGTGGTTATTTTGTGTATTTTCTTGCTCTGTCTGTGAGAAACCAGAACATTTGTAATCTCACCTGCCCCTGTTACTGCACAAAGCAGAATTGCACGGAGCCACATGAAAGCTCGACTGCGTACATCGCACACCTCCTTTGACTTCAAACTGCTACAGTCATCACATAGACAATAATGGAATCTTATTTTTCTGAAGCGGGAAAAAAAATCCTTTTAATATTAGTAAAGAATTCTGTGGGGTATTATTTTAAAATCCATGCACGCTACTATTGGGCCATATAAGTATAGGAAGGGAGGAAAAGAGAGTATTTCTGTATATTTGTATGCACTTTGCTTGCTTTCCTGGGCCTTCTTGTCTAATTGCTGCTGATGTAAGGTGGCATCGATGAAATGCATGTATACAGCATTAAGGTTGAAATAAACACTGAAAATAATTACCATGGAAAGTAAGACCTAACCATCTTAAAGTATCATTCTTATAGAGCAATTGTTAATGGGTGAAGTGAGTTTCTTAATCATCAGAGAGAAAAGTTGCTAAATTCAGGAACTGGTCATCATATTTCTCTTGAAAGATTTAGCCTCTGAGGAGATATTCTACCTTCCTATTACATTCTACTCTGTATATTTTACTATTTCAGTTCAGCTTTCAAATAATTAAACTTGTTGTATCCCTTTGTAATTGCATGAGCCTTTCTCTTACATTGCATCAGAATTTTGATGGAGTTGTTTCGAGAACTGCTAATTTTCACTTACCATGCTGTGCTTTTTAGTTTGTTGTTTGGTCACCGTGGATACATTTGTTCCTTATTGTATTGATTTTGCATTCATCGTTTTGAGTTGAATAGAAATACAGAATTGTAATAATAATAGTAATAAAAATCCTACAAAATGATGTAGTATGTTTATCGAGTAAGCCGAAAGCCAATGAAAATAATAGATTCTTGTTAAGTGTTATCATAGGGAGACGTTTTATACTTAAGGACATACATACCTACCCCAAGGCAACTTTCGTCTGTATTTATCACCAAGTTAATAATTTAGCGTAAGAGAAAAGTCAGCTGTGACCATTCTCAGCAGTTCCGAGAGGAGAAATGGTGGGTGGCTGTCAGTGCCGCGGCGCTGATGTTGCATATCAATAAGGGGTGCAACAAACCTCCCCAGTCCTGCTCAATGTGAGTGCTCTGCTGTGGCTAATGAGGTGCTGGATGCCACATCTCTGCCTTAAAAGGTCCCACTGGCTGCTGTTGCCTTGACTGGGCCACCTTGCCGTGACTGCACCTTCCTTGGCCTGGCAGCTCTGGCTTATCCCGTGAGCGCAGTGGCCCCTGTGGCCGCCCCTGGGGCTGGGTGGCCACCCTGTTCAGGTCAGATGGAAAGTGCTCCTCATGAGGGGCAGGAGGAGAGCTTTTGTTGTGTGTCATGCGCTGTACACCACAGTTGTCGAACTGGAGGCAACACTGCAGTGATATTGCAGTTATGGGATGGTGAGCACGGGTCCTGGGGGCTTCGTAAACCTTGACTGGAATTAAGAGCAAAGAGAATCCTCCACCCCCACCACCCAAAAATCACCGCCCCACATAGCCCTATGCTTTGCCCTTTGCTGAAGAAGTGCAACCCAAAAAAGAACTAAAATTATAATTTATAAAGGAGAGGAAGGGGAAAAAATTAAAACCTTGTACTTTTCCTTTTTTTCCTTTTTTTTTCTTCCCCAGCCTCCTGTAAAAACAATACTGTTTTAAGCAACTTCTGTTCTAAGTGTTTCTGTTCACATTATACAGGAAATTAATATATTGGGAGGGAATCAATTGCTATGGGATAAAATATAATGTTAAGGGGAACAAACAAGCAAGTCTTGCCTGAAATGCCATCACATTTGCTTGTATGGTGACTGTTTTAATTTTCAATGGGTTTTTTTCTGTCAATATTGTAGAGTGTAGTAATTCATGTGCATACATGCTACTATTTTGAATATGACTTTTTATTTCTGGAACACTTTCTTGTAGACGAGATTAATGCTGGATGAGTCATGGAATAAAAAATACCCCCCACGCCCCAAATCTCACCACATCTTTAAAGAAAACACACATTGTACAAACCAACCAACCAACTGCTGAAACAGGGGGGTTTTTTGTTTCAATGAAAATATTTAGTTGTTACTGGTTTGTTTTTAGGAGGTTGTATTTCCTTCAAGTTTAGACTCTGCGAGGCCTTTAGTACCATTTCTGTTTGTCTTCATTTAAGGCAGGATGAATCGATGTTGATAAGGCTGTGCTTTTAAAATGTTTTGAAAAGCACAGATACTGGATTACTAACTGTGTTTTATCACCAGCCATCTGCAATAAGAAATGTAGTTAATATATAATGGATGCTGTGTGTGACAGAAGAATTTAGCTGAGCAAGCCAATGTATAGGATCTTGAAAACTGCAGGAGTCTGATGTTTATATTTGGAACATTACAGCCTCCAGGGCAGTGAAGTTCATATTTTGAAGTACCGAATAATCCTTAATGCATATATACATAATAAGAATTAAAAAATAAAAATCCTGTTTAAACTTACAGAAACTACTCTGTGCTAGATGGCACCCTTTTAGTTTCTGTTACAGAAACTGTTCATTTGAATTGCCTCTAAATGTATCCAGTATGTTGCCATAAATAAAAGGTGCTTTTGCTGTTTCACAGACCAAAAAAAAGTCATTCCAAGTGTTACCCTATCTTGTGGGTGGCAAAATTGCTCCAAAACCAAAATCGGAGTCAATGGCTTCCTGCTTCATTAGAGAAGATTAGATCACAGTTACTTCAGCTGAAGGTCCTTTAACAGAAAGTGTGTGTGCGCTCACGTGCTCACGTGAAATGTGTGTCTGTACGTCTTTTAACTGGGATGACTGTAGAATCTAATCCTGCGTGCCT
This sequence comes from Pachyramphus minor, assembly GCA_013397135.1. NCBI lineage: Eukaryota > Metazoa > Chordata > Aves > Passeriformes > Tyrannidae > Pachyramphus > Pachyramphus minor. Next base: position 29,112 of record VYXB01003963.1, on the reverse strand, counting down.
TCCTAACAAATATCTTTCTTCTGTTAAGAAATTATATATAAGAAGAAACCAGATTTTTAAAATGTTCATTGTGATGCCATGCTTCTGCCCATTTTCGTTTTCCTTTCCTAAAAGGCCACTCATGTAAATTATTTTTATAAAATATTTTAAAGATAATGAGAGCCTTTGACTGTAGAAACATAAAAAAGTGATATGGCTTCTACCTCTCTATGCCTGTAAGAAAATATCCTTCCCTGTTATTTTAATTTTGTTTCATAAGCTAGTGGCACTTCTAGAAATTCTTGCAATTACAAAAATGTTAATCAGGTTATGGGAATCCTTTTAAAGATTTTGCCTCTCATTGCACTAAAGAAGATGGTGGTACTTGCAAAAGAAGAAATATATTTGGACTGGAAAAAGGAAATATTTTAATTTACTATCAGATCATGCAAAGTTCTTGAAATACAATAGAGGTCATAAGGGCTTCAGTTTTTAAAAAGCAAATATTACACGCAATATACTGCAAAGATTAGTTTTGCAGCTGAAATTGCATAGATGATTGGTAACATTCAGAGAAAATGCAGCTAAAGAGGTTGGCTAGAAATACCAAAGCCTGAAGTGTCACAGATTGCACTTGAATTGAATTGCTGGGGATGAAAATGCTCTACTGTAGGGCTAAGTCATTATATGGCAAAGCCACATTCTGTAGGTCAGCCTGTATGCTCAGTTATTTTAGCAACACTTTTTTGTGAAATCTACTTAGGAGTGAAAAATCTAATACATGAAACTGCATTATTGGCATGCTCATATATTTAGTTCTCCTTGCCTATTTTGTTGACCACTTCTTTCAGCTCATCAGTCTGATGCTCATGAACATGTTCCTCTTATACAATTTTTTTCCTTTCTACGTAAGCACAATACAGAGCTACTGTAATCTTGAGCGTGCTATATGGCTACTTAAAGTAGTTGGCAAGGGTCTGAATCAAATGTGAAATAAGAAAATGCAACTATAATTTCAAATTAGATTATAATGGTGGCTCATATGAAAGTTCAGTGACTATAAAACCTTACCTCTTGTTAACGTCTATGATAATACAGTTCTGTCTCTTTTGATGTTTAAGATTATATCCAATTAAATTCCTTTAGGTTTGAAAAAATGGTAAAACATCTTGAGTCCTTATCTAGTGTTTAAACAAAAACACTTTTTCTCTCTCCTTATTTTTTTCTCTTTTTTTATTTATGTCCAATCCTCCCTCCCCCCCACACTTTTCTGGTTTGGCAAGGATTACATCTGTTTTAAAATGGTGAGATTAAATCAATCTATTTCTCTTTTTAATACCTCTGCTAGCTGGCTGAACCAGTTGTTTGGAAATCATGGGAAATTCTTTCATCACTATGGGATCAGGTTCTGGCTCTATTACCAAGCCAACTAATTTACTCTGTTTTATAGTCCCTGCAGATATCAAAATTTAAAACCATGAGGTACCACTTGCTTTTCAAGTAAAGCTTGAAAAGCTCCTGGGGTTTTGTAATGTGTAGTATCTTCATCTCTGAAGCAGTTACAGGAGATACAAAAATGAGATTGACCGGGAGTGTCTGCTAACTCTGGGTATGGCTGTTTGAAATTTTAGCATATGCTTAGGATCTCAGAGGGCTTTGGCTCATATTGGTAATTTTTATTCTGTGTATTGTTTATGTGTTCTGTTTATTACAATGCAAACCAGCAGCCTCTTGTCCAATTCTCTCCATCAGAAAACAAGGTAGAACCTAAAAAGTGGGTTTATGCTAGAAAACCCCCTCTGAATATTAAAACTGCTTTCTTAAGAACAAAGGAAAAAAACTAGGCTTAATTTACTCTTTGATTTTTACTTCATAGTGGTTGTCTTATGTATTTACTTTTATGCTGTAGTTGAAAAATCAGATGGACAATTAGTTCAAATGAAAGCCATAAAATTTCCTCATCTTCATTTGTTCTTGTTGACCTTGTTTACTTAGTTTGTTTATTATGGAATGTAGTAAGTTATGAAGATAGAGGGAGATAATTTGTGTGTTTCCCAATACTGTTACCCATCGTTGCACCAGGGATCAATATTTAATGAAAAAAAAAGTAAAAAAACCAAGTCAAAACCACAGAAGCTTGACAAGATGTGTGATTCTGAATGCAAAAGGAAGGAGCAGGTAGAGGGGAAGCCAGTTTTGACACCACCAGCAGTATCAGTGCTCTTCTTGCTAAGCCAAGTAATTTTTTAGCAGTGACCTGAGGATCTACTGTCTCTATAGTGCAATGTTTAGCAAATTAGTTTTTGTTTGGTGGTATTTACCTGTGATATCAGATCCACTCATCCTGTCAAAACCAGCAATATAACAGGTGCATTCAGTTTGCCAGATATGTGAGTATCATGCAGCAAGCACACTGTTGCTCTGGTTTTCTCTTATTACTGGTAAGTGGTGCTGCTGTGAGTAGCAAATATTTCAACAGTAGGAGTTTCATGGCTCATCTGCTTTTAGGTGGCACAGAAAAAAGCAATAACTTTGCTTAACTGCCTAAAACTTTACATAGTCTGCTATTTAACTTTACAATTCCTGGGTTTGCAAAGGACATATTCTAATAACTGAAACAGGCTATAAAATGTTGTGTACGCATATGTAATGGCATCTTTAGATCCTTTTGCTTTTTGTCTCCTTCTGACTGAGGGCATGGCAGCCACATGAATATGGGTCCTGTAAAGCCACGGCAGTGTATTGTTTCTAGGATCCTTACATACTTTTAGTACTCAAGACATGATGCAATCATTTACAAACATTTGTCTCGCCAGTCCTGACCACAGTCTGTCTACCTTGTAAAATTGGTTGTTTAATCCTCCTCTCCACATGCAGTGCTAGGGTAGTTGCACTAGCCTCCTAATAACAAATTTAGATTCTGTTGGCTTAAATCTCAGTAGCCCTGAGTAGTTGGAAATGGCATTGGTCAGCCTGGTATTTTTCTCTTCCCACTCTTTATTTATTAAGGAAGGTTCTGAAATAACTCTTCTTCTTTTCAATTGGGTTGAGGTAAAAATTTTCCTCACATTTATAAATTCCCAACTGTTTTCCCTTTTACTTTCTTTTTTAATTTTTCCCCCAATCCTTTGCTGTATTTTACAGAATATAAAAGATATCTTCTTATATAGGTATAGCAGACAAACCTACTCAATGCTAATTAGCAGTCCACCACTTGGGTTCCTATGGACATCTGAAATCTTTTTGGATGTGCCTGTAGAAAGTACAGAGCCTTGCATAAATGCCTGTCTATGGTCAGATCCATGTATACAAGGTGAGTATCCATCATATTAGCATTTAGCTCTATACACTCTAACAACATATGCAAAAGGTTACCTTCCCAGTATATGCAGGTTTACAAGGTTGAAAGAGTCAGTGGCCTTAAAGAGGGACATTACTATATATGTGCCCACATAGATATGCTCCTGAGCATGAATGAACTTACCAAATATAATTAATCAAACACTGAAAGGGTGAAACCACATTAAAAAAATCAAAGCAGCACTGGAAATCTCTCTAGCAATGTAGATGCAGTGAAAATGTGATTGTGGAGAGCCTTAGAGTGCATGAAATGTATATAAACTCTGCTGGCAGAGAAAGGCAGGCAGGCAGCAAGTGAAGTGTGGTGGCGTGCTGGTGCTGCAGCAAAATGCTACTGGCAGCACCACCCTTCACAAACACCTCAAGGTAACTGAACAAAACTGCTCTGTTTTGCCGTAGTGACTAACTTGAAGCAAAATTATTATCACATGCTATCATCAACACACATGGAAAAAAATTACTTTAATAGTCTGAAATTAACATTGTAAAGACCATGAATGATGATGCTATATGTCACTGTGGACATCCAGACAACTCTACTGATTTTAGGAAGGAAATAGATAGGTAGAACATTAAGCTATTTTTACTGCTCATTAACCCATGCCCTGATTTATTTGTTTATTTTTTTAGATCAAATCTAAACATATAAAAAAAGATTCAATGTAGTGATGAAAACCAAAACAGAACTGTCTCAGTCTTAGGTTTATACAATTGAAAAAAATATTAACAAGACTTTAACCTAGTAAACCTTAGCCTAACTTCTAAAATATCCCACAGTTTTTTCTAACAATGTTTATGTGATTTCTATAAGCTTTCTGTGCGTTTCTAGTAGACAGATTTCTTCACAGGAATATTCACAAAAATAACATTTGTGCCATATTTTATTGTAATTGATTAAGGTGGTTTTTATGTTAAAAGCTATACCAGCATATTTTCAGAAATACAAAACTCAGTTTAGATTCACCTGGAAACAGAAATATTGCCTGCCATCTGACTTTGATATACAATCAAACGAATTATGAGTATTTCGTCTCAAATGTCTGTTTGAGAGACTCCAGCTGAGATAATATCTTCCAAATTACAAAGATAAGAAGAAATAATGGTAATTCTAAATTATTAGACCTTTCTAGAAGCTCACAGCAATAGATGGCTAATGCTGTTAGAGAATATTTAAAATAATAAATAAGTTAATCTTTTAAGAAATCTTTGCAAAGTACCTGTGATGTGCAGATTTCCAGTGTTGTAGGTTTGTCTATTTATGTAGCCAGCTTCAGTGCTACTAAATAATGTAGGGAGCTGATTTTGGTAGTATATTTGTTGAGGTAATATTGATGGTTTGTCTGAAAGAAGGCAGTTTTTGAAATCTGTTGATATACTGGATGTATGGCAACTGCTAACAGGTACAAAGAAAAAAGCTCTTGCTAGTTCTGTTTACTTTCATCTAAAATTGAGCTTTCCTTACTGGTACAGTATAAAACCGTATATTGAGTCAGATCTGTTCTTCAGAGTGAAGGAGGAAGTTTTCAGAAAGTAATTATTATTTGTAATGAGCTGTGGAAAGTGTTGGACTGTGCTAATAGATTTGCTTGAACTCAATTTCATTTCCTGAGAAACTTCCATGTCCCCCAGTAAAGTAGGAGTTTCATCTGTGCTGGAAATATTAAACCAGACCTATTCTAATATGGTAACTGTCAAATAATTTGTAACAGTTGTGTTTAATATCTCCAATACTTTCAAATGTGAATTAAATGCTCTTTAAAATCTTAACTTGATCATCAACAATGCAATCAAACTTTGGCAGCCAGTTGGGCAGCAGATCTGGGGGTGGAGAGCACTGATATGCCCAGCAGCATGGTCTCCATGCTTAGAAGTATGGGAGGAAGGATATATCTCCAATGGATATATCCACTTGGGTTGCAGATCCCGTTCAGACAGTTGTTCTGTGTGTCTTTGCAAGAAGGGGCACTGAATGGGATGGCAGTATGAGCTCGGGCAGTTGGATAATTCGAATACTTCGAATTGCATTGGCCTTGTGCGGAGAGCCCCACTTATGGGAAGATGCACCTGCAGGAGGAAATGTGGTGCTGCAGATCTTGCCATGCCAGAGGAGCTCTGCATGCCAGCCAGGAAAGAATCCATCAGTTCTCTTGTTCACCTGAGCTTTGATGGTTTCCATAGAACAGCTCAGGCAGTGAAAGTTACCCTCATTTTTTTTGTTTTTCAGCAAGTGGTTTAAACCCCCCAACTTCTCTTCTGTAAACTAGCAAACAGCTCTCCACTGCAAATATAGTCATTATTGCTCTTATTAATTTCCATTACCAAATCATCTATACCGAATAATATGAAAGTCTTAAGTCAACTGAACTTTTTTGTTCTATGCACTCCAAAGCCCATAGCAATTCTCATTCTTATTTAAAAATACAAAAACAAACTACACCCCTCTAAGCATCAACAACAACAACCAACTGAAAAAAAAAAAAAAAACAACCAAAAAGCCTTAAAGCTACCATGACTGTCCTTGTAAGGTTTATATTAGCCAGAAATGCATCTATGCATATAGGATGGTGGTTTGCAAGCTTTCATGGTTATGTACAAGTCATGTAGAGTATCTCTTAATTCACAGCAGTCCTATTTAAGTTCTATTTAGTTTCCAGAGAGCAATGTGTCTAGTGACTTGTTGGACTGGGAGGCTTTTTTTTTTCTCATTAAGGCACATTTTTGGCAATATAATTGAAAAGATAACAACAATTCAATGAATAGTTTAGTGGTTTATGGTGATTCTCAAGTTAACAGACTCTACACTAGTTAAGCAGAAGAACAGCAGTAAGGAAAATCTGATGTTCCTTCTCTACCTCCCCCACCTCTGCCCCACCCCATCCTCCCCCGCTAGCAGAGGAGGCTTAACATTTTTCTTAGAGCATCATCTCATACAGCTCTGTTAAAGTTTATGACCACAAATCATACCACGCTATCATTTCTGTGGGTTTGTATCTCAGCCAGAAAAAGCTGCATGTGGGAGAAGCTCATTTCTAGTCTGCAAGATTTTAACATTTGCAGTTGTGTGTCTGGAGCTACTGAATGGACATGTATTAAAATTGCATATGGATAATAGTTTCTAGTGACAAGGAAACTGTAACTTGTAATTAGAATGTCAGTTTGACTTTTGAATGTGTCATTTTGGAAAGGCCAAATAACATTATACTGTAATAATAAATAGCAAATTTAAAATTTATAGTGAATTTTAGGGGAAAAGAGATAAAATCTTATACTAAATCATGTCTGATAAGAGGCCATTGCCCATGCTGTTAGAGCAAGAGCAATAACTTAAAAAATATTCTCAAACATAGATTTCCATTGAGGGGGAGGGAAGAGTTTATACTCCCCTTGGGTGTGTTTGCACATCTACTGCTTTACATGTTCTTTTCAGTGTGTGGTAGCCCTTCAAGAAGGAGCTTATGCTACCTTTTCCTAGCTTTCAAAGAACAGGAAGAATCCTGAAATCATGGGAGGTGGCAAACCTAACACAAGGGGCTTTCTAATCATAATCTTTTTTTGTTTGTTTGCTTGTTTTTGTTTTATTGGGTTTTGTTTGGGTTTTGTTGTCTGTTTGTTTTTTAATTGGGCTAAAACCAACTTGCTTGCGTATGCAGAGGAAGTTTTAGGGAAACAGTGAATGATCTTATTGATTCAAGAAAGGGATATTCTGATGGGAAGAAAATTCTCATCTTATACTTGCAAGAGCAAGTGGTCTATTCATTTCAAGTTATCAGACACTGAATTTTATTTTCTCAGTCTCATTTTGCTGTTCTTGGGTTTCCACTGGTCTTGGTAGTCTAATTTATTAACATGGCCAGGCTTGGTCTGGGCAAAGCTCTACAAAAATGTGTCAAACAATGGGGCTACCTAACTGCAAACTATTCATTGCTTTCTTTGTGTTCCTGCTGCAATGTTCTTCTACATGCAACTTTAAGAACTTTGTAAGAGTTCTGTTAATACAGTTGAGCATTAACCTTGGACACAGAGATTCATTTTACTTTTAGTACCTTTGGAACTGCAAATACTCATGTAGCTGAACACCTGAGTCATTTGATGCTTTCTGTGAACTTAAATGGTCAGTTAAGTGAGAAATGGAATGTTTCTTTTTTTCACATGTGGTAGCAACAGAATCTACATAGCAACACGAAACAGCTGTCTGTGTACTTCTAAATGTATCTTAAGGATAATTTAGCTGTCTAAAGAGTGTAATAAAGAAATCCTATCACTCCCCATTTAAATTTTATCTATATTTAGATGAGATTACCACATATTCTCCCCAAGTGAAACAGAGTAGCCAGAAATACAGTTCTGCAGAGTCTTTTCTCAGATGATAAATCAAATCTTTCTGCAATGCATAAGCAAAGGCAATAGATCTGTGAAGCTACAGATACCTTGTGGCCGACTTAGAGGAGCAGAAACTGTAAGGTCCCAGACTAATGCAGATACATAGGCACAAGGACTGAGCCGGCATCAGGAGATTGAGGCTGAAGAAGGATGTGCATATCTTAAATTTTGTCATGGTTTGGCCCACATTGCTGAAATTTCCTCAGCATTTCAGATTAACACACCCAAAACGCTCTGCTGTGAATCAGGTGATTTATGCTTAGTTGCAACTCTAGATTTGTAAAATTGGCTTGAGGTTAAGCTTTGGAATGCAACCCTTATACAGGCAAGCTGTGTTTGGTTTCAGGTTTTTTAGAAGCTTGCATGCAAAATTGCCTCATTACTTGAGGAACACATCTAGTAAAACAGATTCAGTGCACTGCAATAGTTGTACTTTAGTGTTACAGCTCAAACTAGTACCCAGTGTAACTAACCTTAACCTACTGGAATTATATGGGGAGATGGGCCTCTTTTTCTCAGCACATTATCTTTTTTCAGTAAGATTATGAGAGTTTTTTTAATACAATTTCTAGATGCAAAAAAAGTACGTTCTTGTTGCTGGAATCATCCTAATTTTTTTAATGATGTGGTACCAGAGAGAAAAGATGGAAGTCTTTGTGCATCTTTGACAAGATGCTTAGAGTACCTTCATTTTCAGCTGATGTTTGTAGTTTCACTGTGCATTTCTCATGTGATGTATCTTGTTATTTTGTGGGTTTGTTTTGTTTTTAAAGAAAGCAGTGCCAAATACTGGATTATGCAAACAAATTCTGTTGTATATGGTGATGTGGGTCAAATATTTGGGGTTTTGATTTATCCTTCAAATTGAGCACCCTTGGTAAATTTTTTATTCCTTTTTAATAGAATAGCAATTATCTTTGTTTAAAAACCACTGTTATGGAACATTTAGGATGTTTAATTAGATGGAATCATGTAAGTAAGAGATGGACCCCAGTTCTGCATACATATATTAAAAAATAATTAACTTTTGCTGATGTTGTTTCACTGATGTGAGGAAGTGGAATAGGCAAATATGTGCAAAAGTATTTGTAGGACTGAGGTTTGTCTGTGGTTTAGCAAATCCTTGCATTTCTATAGCAATCTGACAATTGGTTGGCTCACTTCACAGGTTTAATATAGTTTCATTTGCTTGGAAAAGTATTGTAAGATTACCTTTTATGGAAAGCAAAGATGATTACAGTATGTGAGGTTTCCTTCACTCCTTAGCAGTAGAGTGGGAGGATGGGAGGAGGGAATCAATTTGTCAACACACAGTTCCATAGAAGGCTCTTTACCCTTGCAATGTCGTCCTAGCTTGTCAGATTTTGTAAGATTGATATACCATAATTAATTAAAATTCAAAATGCTAGGGTTTATAGAGGGAGTGGCTTACTCATCTTGAGTAATAAAAACATATTGAGAAATTGTTTCAAGCACTTGGTGTGCAATTCAATTGGATAAATGTCTGTTGCCTAAATTGAGGAGATTACTTTTTTATTTTATTGTCAAAAACTAATAAAAATATTATGAACATGTAAAATAATGTCATGCAAAGAAGTCAATTGATGATTAGGTCTTCACTCTGAATAGTTAAAGACTTCACATGGGTCAGAACAAATATATATATGTAGCATACTCAATAACGTGGTGTTATAATAGATAGACTTAGCATTATGAAGCTGCATGATCCTGATCCTTCTGATCTACATGGATTATTAGAAAAGTCTGCACATGAATTTTTCTCTTCTTGGTACTGTATTCTATTGTATCATGGTTACAAGGCCTGGTAGAAATGCCTTTCAAAAAACACATCTCTCAAATAACTGTGTAATGCAACAGAATTAAAGTTAGTTCTGACATTTTATTTTGCCTTTCTAGCAGAGAGAGACTTAAAAAGAAAATAAAACATGTCAACTGAGACTTTTTTTTTCCATATGGTGTGAGTTTTAGTGTATTATGCCCAAGGCTTGATTTTTTTGAGCACCTTAGGAAGAAGGTAGATGAAAAATAGACTTTGAATAGAATGAACTGAAATCTTTGAGGTATGTTGTTTTTATACTAGGCCTGTTTCTAAATTTACATTTACTTCAAGAAATACTGAATTCTATATCATTCATAACTGTGAAGGCAAAATCAGTGAATGTCTAACCTGAGTTTGTGATACACACAAAGTAAAATATTAATAGCTATGTAGGGTTATAAGTAAATAGTTTGAGCAGGGTGAGATTGTATGAGCAAGAATGGAGCTACCTAAAGAGTTATTTAAATGTTTTATATCACTTTTCTGGGCTTGGTTCCTGGGACAGGGGCTGTAAAATTTTAAGATGCTTTGATAGAGGACCAGAACATAGCTAGGCTGATTGAAGAGCAGGCTAGGAAAGGTACTATTACTTGAGCTTTTATCATATTTCTTTTACTTTAGAGATGATTTCTGGCTGTTCCTGACCTATGTAAAATTGCAAATGAATAGTATTTGTCCTTTCAACCATGCCTTGCTATCCCTAGCCAGCAGTGAAATCTGCACATCTGTATGCAGACCATTCCTTGCCACCTTCTATACTCCTGAAGGGGGTGGTTTTCACTGGGAAGATTTTGTTAGATTGTTTTGTTTGGGTTTTTTCTTTTAGAAATTTGCCCATATCAAATGGTAACCAAGATACACAGGACACCAGCCTGAACTTTCTGTTTACAGCTACAAGCTCTATGGTTGACTCAGGAAATCTTGTAGCAAAATCTGTGGCAGAACATCTAAAAAATTCTTTGTGTTTGCATGAGCAAAAAACTTTGAGTAGAGTGAATGATAATGTGGATTTATCATGAAATAATTTTATGTCACATGGTAGTAAAACGCTCTTAAGGAACACCTGGATAGGATACTGAAAAGCTGAAAAATCACAACTAACTTCATACAGCTTAAAGGAATATGAACACATTATTGGGTTAAGTTTGCATTTTTTTAGCCAATAGTTTATGCTACTTTACAGAAAACTCTTATATGTACTTGTGTAAATGTAATGGGACTGTAATCAATAGAATTATCCACGAACAAGCACAATTTATATTAGCCAGGGGCAGGGATTCCCATTCATTAAATCTGTGGAGGACAAGCCTTTATCTATTTCCGTAGATGCAGCCTGAAGCATCCAACATGTCATGGATTAGATAAATTGGGCTTGACGTGGCTGTGTTTCTGGAAAATAGGACAAAAATTTCTTTTGTCCTTTGTGTCTTGTCTGCAAAAGCAGTAGTGTTTTTCACCTATAGAGAGTGACAGGAGAAAAATTTTACTTGCTTGAAAAACTTTTTAAAAATTATAGGTGTGTTCTACATTGAGATTTAAAAAATGCAACTGCCATCATTTTCACAAGTATCAAGAGGACAGTAAACCTACTAACTGCCATATATTCAAGCTCTCCGAGCATTTGCCTAAATCAGCTCCATCAGGTGTAAGCTTGCCAAAATTGAAGTTTCCATAGCCCTTTTTAATAAATAGCCATTTTGTTAGAACTTCTCCACAGTAAAAGAATGTATTCACTTCCCCAGAAAAATACTAGCCCTGAGGTCAAGGGATTTTTGTAGCTCATGGAAACCCTGGCTAAATTCCTTCGTGAAGTGAATACACATTTACAAAAATCTAAACTGCTCCAAAATGGGATTATTGTGCAAGTGTCCCCAGACAGTCAACAGCCAAACTACTGGGACATTTCCCTGAAGCATTGAGGACTTACAAAGCAGGCTTCAGTATGGGCCTTTGACTAAAATACAAACTTTTAAAAGCATTTTCTTCCACATGTCTAAGTGAGAGTGCAACTTCCATATAGACCTGCAGAGAAGAAAAATTGTGAGCATTAATTAATTAATTAATAAGAGCATTGCTACACAGAAAAAACCTTACATTTTTACAGTGTTTTCTCTCCTTCTCCACAAGCAATTGCGTCTTGTAGTAAAGCATCAGCCAAAATTGCACAGAAAAATGGTTATGATTAGTTATTCCTAACTTTGTGATTGCAGTGGCATGTGCAACCCCAAAGCCTGATTCAAGTGAGACAGGATTATTATTTCTTACTGGCATAAAACACGATTTCTACTGGACCTTTATAACAGAGAACAAAGAGACATTTTTATAAAAGTGAATTCAATATACTCTATTTTGTCATGTTTTCTCTATTGCAGAAGGATCATGGCTAGAATCTGTTGGTGAGAATGACGGTAGCCTATTTGTGCAGTGGAGCATTTAGATGTTCAGGGAGCCAGTTGAACTCTATTATTTCATGCCTTTGGAATTTGTTTTGGTTTTTTTCTTTCTTTTTATCTGCTTAAAAAAGTTAATCAAATATGATTTCTTTTGGAGTCTCACCAAGAACCAGATATTGATGGCTCTGAACTCTGATGCTTGAGTGTGCCACCATAGACACTGGGAGGAGCTCATCATGCTATACAAATTTGCAGGACCACAGACTTTCTTGCTCTGATTTGTAGAGAGTTCAATTCAACTCAACAACATTAGTACATGGGGGGCAATGCTCTTACAGAACTACATAAAATATATCCATGTGATCTTTGTCATAGATTGAAAAAGCAATGTTTACTTCACTAGTACTAATGAAATGTAACTTTATAAGTTATATTGCATGATGGTATGGTTTGTTTTTTTGGTTGGTTGGTTGGTTGGTTGGGGTTTTTTTGTGGTTTTTGTTTGTTTGTTTTTGGGTTTGGGTTTTTTTTGTTAGTTTGGGGGTTTTTTTGTCTTTTTTTTGTGTTTACGCTTCTTGCATATGGAGACTTACCGGTTTATTGAGTAGCTATTTTGTTTTTGCTGCTGTGCATATGGAAGCACAATCCTACAGTGTTTTGATGGACATAAAAACATTTATTCATTAGGTGGAAAATATTACCTAGAAACTTTTTCCCAGCATATCATATGATAAATATTTATCACTGCTTAAAAAGGAAAAAAAAAAATGAATTGCACAAGAGCAGCATGTGAGTTACACAACTATTACTGTTTAAGTATGTTACAACATGTCCTATTTACATGTTATTAAATCTAAATTTGTGACTGGATATAGAATTTCTGTAGGATAACAGTTTAATTGATTCTGGCCAACGTTCAAATTTCTGCCACTGATTTCCAACATCCCATTCTTTTATTTCCATTCTTGTTTTGCCTGCTACCTTCTTACTTTCTCTTCTTTTTCCTCCCCTTTTCCATCTCCCAGATTTGATGCAAACTCTTTGCCCTTAGCATCATCTTCATGGTTTTACGCTCTGTCAGCACCTGCTCTCCTTTTGTTTTTGATCCCTTGCTGAACTCAAAACTCTGTATTGCAGTCCAGAACTGCTAAACATTTGCATCCCTAGTTTTTGTCAGACAGATGAAGGATGGCCAACCAGTTGATTAGTACAGAAAAAAGGTTCTAAACAAGTCAGTGGGGATCTTCAAATTCCTGGTGAATTCCTCACCTCTTCATGCTGGAAGCCTGTTATCTTCTTATGTGCATGCTTTTGTCTGCAGCAATAGCTGTCCTTAATCTGAAATTTTTGGCAATGGGGCAGAAAACAACATCTGATTTCACATCTCCACTAAGACAGTGTGATGGAAGCTGATCTCTGCTGCTTAAATGCTGAAGGGACTTACTCTAATCTAATCATCAAACACTCAGGTAATACGTAACAGAAGATAGGGAGATTTTTCTCTCTTCAGAGTGCAATTAGTGCTCTTTTTTATTTATGGTTTGTTTTTTTTTTCATTGTGTGCTGATGCAAATCCAGATATAGTCATTGCTGTGCACAGCGGATGTGTGCTTTGAGATGGCATAAAATTCTGTTCTAGTAAGGTTCAAACTTAACAGTTAACTAAACATTTTATCTCTCTTTTCCACTGTGTCTGTGGGGACAGCAGACTGCCAAGCACTGTCTATTTTTTCATTGCTTCTCAATGCAAAGCATGGGTTGCTTGCTAGGATAACTTCAGGTTTGCATAAACTTCTTGTTCAGAAAGTTTTGGTCACAGAACCTCAAGCTCTTGCTTTTTGCACAAACAGCTCTATCTCCTGAGGACTGAGCTGGTTTCCTTTCAATAAAGTGTAGTAGAAGTTTTATGAAAAGTAACGGGTTAAGGTTTAGAGACAATTGGGCCATGTGATCAAATAGATTTTTTTTCTGGTTTTACCTCCTGAGAAAGAACAATAATCATGTTTTCTGTTTCAGTTTAATTTTTTTTGAGAACTTCAGATATTTCATTCAGAGTGGGAATTAAGATTTTTCAATGGTAGGAAAAGTTCCTGAGCCAAATAACTTGATATATTTTTAATTTAGGAATTCATACAGGGAAAATAACGGTATAATTTATCTTAACAAGTATCATTCAAGCCACCATGAACTGAAAAGTGCTTTATGTCCAGGGCATTTGGTGAATCAAAATTTTTGAGACTGTGATAGTTTCTGAATAACTGTGCAAATATTGATGTCTTTACACATGGGAAAGAAAAATGACAAATATGGTTTCATTTTAATAATATGCATTTTTGTCATGTACATGTACGTAGGCTGGCCTATGTATGTATTTCTGTGTGGTTATATCAGGAGGGGATCATGGTCCAGGCTGTGCAATGCTGGCATAGATTGACAGGTATTTTCATGTCCATTGTTGTGAGATAGGACCAACAGCCAAGTGTAGCTACAAAACCACAGACTTTCAATGCTCCTGTCTCCTTCCTTTTCCTCCTTTGCACTCTCTCTGTGGAGCTAACTTTGACCAGGGCAGACTTCGCTCCTTTCGCTTGGATTCTGCCATCCTTCTCCTACCTTGATCACTTTCCAAAGTTGTTCTACCTGTTATTCAGTAAAGCAACACAGAGGTTTGACAACTACCAGAGAAGTGAAGCGATACTTTTGAAACATGCAATAACTGTTGGCATTGAGTTCCACTTACTCTTGCACTATACAATTGCAAATGTATAAAAACACTTTCCAGTGAATTATTAATGCTAAAAGGAATTATCAGGGCTAAAGAAGATGTATTGCTGCACAGCACTGTCTTTACAGAGTTTATTAGTGGAGTGTGTCCATTTCATGACATTAGTTCTATATTTGTCTCAGTTGTATGCTTGTTTCATTTAAAGACATGAGAAGTTAATTGTTATTTCTTTCCCAAGCATGCTTTTGAAAAATGGGACTTTTAAAACTGCTAATATATTCATCATAAAACGGAAAAATTCTTTGCAAATCTGTTTGCAATACAGTGTTCTTCTGATTAATAACCCTTGGAAATCTGTGCTCATTATACCGTAAACATGACCTTTATAAAAACATCAGAAAAATCCAACTATAAAATATGCCAGGTCAAAGACTTTTTAAATGTCAAAAAGTGTAAAGCTCTAAAATTTATGCGATTTTTATAATACTTGGCTGATGCTTGTTTTTTTGCTTAATTTATTTATTTATGGTGGAGTTTTTTTAAGTCTTTGTGGCTAGAATCTGCTGAGAGACTGTCATCTCAGGAGAGGACCCTTTGGGATAAGTCTTAATGCCCTTCAGCAGCTTCCTCCTAGTCATTCAATGGTTAGATCCATTTGGTTTGTAGAAACACTTTTGCTGGACCTGAGCTGGTACGATCTAATATGTCTTCAGTAGAGGCTACAACCCACCTAAACTCCCTGCCAAAGTAGCATCATCGTAGAGCACATCACACAGGATTGCATCCAGATGGTTCTTGAATATCTCCAGTGAGGGAGACTCCACAATGCCTGGACAGCCTGTTCCAGTGCTTGATCACCTGCACAGTGAAGAAGTTCTTCCTCATATTCCTGTGCATCAGTTTCTGCCCATGGCCTCTTGTCCTATTGCTTGGCACCACTGAGCAGAGCCTGGGTCTATCCCTTGGCATCCTTCCTTCAGACACTTGCATACATTGATGAGGTCCCCTTTCAGCTGTCTCTTATTTCCTGGCCTGGTATGACTGCATGGAGGTAGGAATGTTTCTATCCATTTCTAGCTCACTCTGTGCAAGGCAGGATTTCACCTTCCTTGGATTTGCTTTCTGACTAAAGGAAGTAGGAAGCAGTATAAAACATGAGCATTGTGGGAACTGTAGAATAGAACTGGGAATACATATTTTGCCAAAAGAAAATAGTGCAGGTGTGGACTCATCTTCCCTCTAGCATTTATGGCAGGGAAGGAAGAACAGGTTTTGACATTGTCCTTGCTACTGTGAAATCACTCAAATCTAAGTGAAAGTACGTTCAGTTCACTTTTAGCCTACAAGCAGAGAAGGGTATTGCAGTGCATGCCCAGAGCACTAAATCTGGGGACCTAGAGCTCAGGTCTGCCATAGATTCCTGCGTAAACTTTGAGCAGGAGAATTATGCTGTCTGTCCCAGGTTCCCAGCTGAAAAATGGGGATAATCTCTAGCCATGTAGAAGTGTCCTGAGAACTAATACTGGAATTGCATGGATAAAAATAAGGCTGCTGAGTATCTAATATTTGATTTTGTTTTGTAAGGAAAATAGAAATCAAAAGCTCCTTCACTCTCAAGAGGGAGAAGAGCTGAGGTTCATTGGCATTCTACTTTGTGTTCTCCGAAGCCATAACTGTCAGTCTTGGGTTGGTACTTGATGTGCGGAGCTGGTAGAAAACATGGTGGCCAAATCAGACAATTTCTCATTGTTTCCTTTTACTAGAAACAGCCAGAACTTTACAGAAAGTTAAACATTTATTTGGATCATTTAATTTTCAGTGATCCAACAGCTTCCAATGGTGAAAAAAAAGGATCCAAATTTGTCTGACCAACTGCAGTAAAAGCCCAAAGGATTCTGAAGAGCTCAATTAGATAGGTCATGTTGCTGAAATAAAAAGCTTAGTTGCTGCCCTTGTGCAATTTAAAATCCATATAAGATGTGGCCCATACTGAGTTAGAGGAATTCTTTGCTTGACAGTATTAAGTACTGAAGTTCAGATCATTTAATTACATTAAAAAAAATAAATATTTTTTTTTCGGTACAGTGTTTTCTTTGGTCCATACCATATTCTAGATATGGGGAGAAAGAAATGGTATTGTTGACATTACTGTCCTTGTGGCCTGAGGTGGGTAAGCTTTGCACGGTGCTGGGCAGTGCTGATCCCATTGCAACAGACTGGACTTCATTGTAAGCTGGGCCCACCTGTCTGTAATGCAGATGAACAATGGTAAAGGAACAGGAGGGAATAAGGTAGGAAAAAGGGAACACAGACCTGAGCTTGTTTAGAAATGTAAAGAAAATAATGACAGGAGATAATGTATATCAGAGTATTCATGAAAATTTTTCTATGCATTTTCCAAGTCCAGCATCATGATAGTAGTTTCACAGGATTCTACAAAATGAAAAGAGAGATATACTTCTCTGGACAGAAGAGTAGATTTTCCAGTCAGAATTGTTGTATTGAGATATATGATTTTATGTTTTCACAACTCTAGTATCTGTGAAAAAAGACTTTAAAAAAAATTATGATGCATAGGGTTATAATAATAATAATCATAGTTCTTTTTCCAAACTAGCTCAGCTTGGAGGAATCACAGAATAAATACTGTCTCTAGACAAAATAATGTTTCGAATAGCAGCAAATGACCAGAGCTGATTCAAACTTTCCAGGTGAATAGTGGATATGTTGAAAAATGCTGCCTATAAATAAACAGTGGGTACTTACTGGTGCCAAACTGGAAGAGGTTTATTTTACAAAAAAAAAAGAAAAAAAAAAAGGAAGGGAAGAAAAGATCAAAAGATATTTGAAAGTGTTTTTGTAATGAGTCGTTTAGAATTGTTTGGGTTTGGATGTTTGAAATTTGGCAATATTTAAATAATAAAAATGGTTAAGTATCCAAATAGGAACTATAGGATGTCATTTTAGTTGAAAGAAAAGTTTCATCTGACACAATGGTGGTTTTTTCCTCTCTAATTGTCTTTATTTTTTGGTTTGGCCAGTGAACTGAAAAAATCAATTACTCACAGATCTCCACAGCTGAGACAGTGTTGCATTCATCCTCTTCAAAGTGACTAGCACTGTTAGCATTACTAACAGCAAAGCGTCTGAAACGAAAACTTGTATGGCCACACAGCACACTTTATCCTCAAGCTGTCTCAGGAGAGTCAGCAGCGTCAAGTCTGGTGTGGTTGGAGCCCCATTCTGAGGGCTGTTCTTTTCTAGTGGGTTTCAAAAAAGTATTACAGTTGGGTTTTTCCTTTCTTTTTTTTTTTCTTTTTTTTTCCTGAAACTAAGAGGGATTATCTGTAACAGTATTGTATTTAAATGTGGGCATCTCAATTTTTAATACATTTTCGAGATTATTATATAATGAAAGCACTGTCCAAAAAGTCTGTCAACAATGCAGAAGCCAAAAAACACCTTAAAATCCTCATTTCCCCTTCTAAAAAAATAGAAAGAAAGAAAAAAGAAGGAAAGAAAGAAAGAAGGAAAGAAAAAGAAAGAAAGAAAGAAAGAAAGAANCCCTTCTAAAAAAATAGAAAGAAAGAAGGAAAGAAAGAAAGAAAGAAAGAAACCCCAAACACACACACAAAAAAACCCCCAAAACACAAACTTACAAGGATCTAAGTTCTAACACCATAAATGTTCAGAAGTTAGATTTTCTGAGCAATAAATTCTCCAGAGGCATAATGTCGTTCGTTTACACATGATCTCCTTTCAGTCCACATGGAATAATATGTAACCTATTAAAATAAGTAGTTTGGTGATTAGGTGAAGCTCATTTTACCATGTCAGGTTAGATCATTAGTACTACTTTTTATGGAACTGAAAGGGACAGTTTTTAAGAAAAGTATCTGTTGAAAAAACTGAAGACTACCATACAGTGATAAAAGGGAGTACCCTGGTGACTACAGGCCATGACAGATTACATTAAACTAATTGATAAAAACCAGATTTACAATTCATGTTGCATTGTCTGGTTATATCTCAAAGAAGGTTATACTTTTGGTTTTGAATGTCCTAAAATTTCCTATTTTATCAGATTCTCTGAAGACATAAATGTGATATCCAATATTTTAAATCAAGAGCATTATTCATCATCACTAGCCTACTATTCTTATAATGTTTGTGACTTTATCATCTTTTTTGAAGAAAACCCTTCCAAATCTACCTTTTCTTTGGTCCACTGACAAATTTAATTCATAATTAATTAAAAATTCCAGCTGGTGTTGAGTTATCCAAATGTAGATTTATTTATATTTATAAGCTAGAACACGAGCTCCCCACATATCCCTTCCCTTTTATACTTTAAAATAGCCAGAGTTAGTGTTCTTGAAAATTTTCTAGGAAAAAATCCTGGTTTGGCTCAGGCTGTCTAGGATATATTTTAATGCTTACTGCATGTGAACTGTCAGATACTAGGATCCTATATAAAAAATATTAATGATATCTTTTGAAGCCACCTTTTAAAACTTCCTAAACTTTTAAGCAGTGCTTTCCCTGGTTCTCCACTGAGTCATACCAGCTGAAAGCTTCTCTGAGCTTCTGCCAAGGTAAAATGTGAGTATTGTTTTGACCTCAAATAAGTTATCATGGAAATATTAAGAGAGGTGTGAGATGGGGTGGAAAACATGGAATATATATATCTTGGAGAAACAACATTATGGTCCTGAAAACCAACTCAGAGTCCAGAAAGGGAGGACAGTTGTATTTTAGTGTCTTTGAGGTATTCAAAATGGCTGTGCATATGGCCAGAAGGAAAAATTACAAAGTAAGGAATGAAAATGGAATTCTGCAGAGATTTTTTTTTTCACTCAGTGTTTATGGTGGTAATAGTTAGTGATAGAAGAACTGCAAAAGATTTAGATTAATGGGGTATTAGTTTAGGAGTTCCTGCCCAGTTTACATACCTCTAAGTTCCAAATGCATTGCAAAAAATTATCTACATTTTTGTGTCTGCAAAATCTGGGCTAGCTTCTTCCTTAAGAGAGACTATTTGATAATAGATCTTGTGATTCGTTTTCTGGAAACTAGACCTGCAGTTGAGTTTAAAGGATTGGGAATGAGAGCGTGCATGAGGAAAAACTATGCAGGAAAAGATGTAACATATTTTCTCCATAGCCAAGTCACAAAATATAGCAATAGCTGGTTGCCAAATTGTTGAGCTGTTTGTTAGGCAACCTGAGGAACAGAGATTTTGACCTCCTTGAGAAACATTAAGGAAACTTGCTATTTATTATTCTGTAGGGGGGGGGGACAGGATGGACACAAGTATTCATACACATTCTGCCTTAAAACAAATAAAATATGACACTTTCTTGTGGAATGCACAGTTTGAGGTGGAACCCGTAGAAATCACCTGTTCATCTATTTCTGTCATATTCCCTTGGTTCTGGCAAGAAACATGTTGTGGTGATGAAGTTCATATCACCAGTGGTTTCAGAAGGAGAACCACTTGACTGGGATCTGCCACCAAGAGCATGAACCTCATGCTGGACACATGGCTTTGTACCACGTAGGCTGTCTGTGCCTAGAACATGGCATTGTATTGCAAACCAGATTACCCAGGGTAAGAAAAAATGTCTAGTCCCAGCTGGAGGTACAGAACTGCATCTGTATGTAAAAATACACAGTTTGGTTGATGCTGGGGAAGTTTTCAAAAACTCTCTCGATGTGATATAGGAAGTTGCCAAGATTTGTGGCTAGTTTTTCTTCAAACTTGTATGCTCACACTTACCTTGGATGTATTGCCGTTGCCTCTGTCCAAGAGATTATCTTGCCTGCATTTTAAATTGCCTGAAAATTGAAGAAAGAAATTATTGCTTCAAATTTGGTCAGAATGGTTAGCTAATTAATATTCTAAGTTGTATTATTCCTATGCTTCCTACAAAGAAAATTAAGGTAAAATATTAACATAAATTTCTCAAATGTCTGCACATTCACCTCCCATTTAAAATCTGATGCCTTTTCTCTTCAGGCATCAGTACTTGTAACACTGGGATTAGAAAATAGTAACCTCCCATTTTAAGTAATTGTGGCATGCTACTCATAAAATGAAACTACATTTTGGAGGGATTATTATGTGTCTTAAGTCAGACCATGATACACCTGATCTATGTGAACTTCAGGTGAAAAAAGGCTGACATTGAACCTTCTTCTTCATTTTGTTGATCAGCAGTATTACTTCTGCATAGGAAAATCTATGGAGGTCTTTGTGTAAAAGTTTATCATACAGAACACCAAAACAGTCTTAAATAGTCTTTATGGTTCCTTGCTGTGATCCAGTGTTCAGTAACACTTGGAATTTATCTGTGTATGCCCTTCAAGAACTCTTCCCGGTTCAACCCCTCTCCATCCCTCTGCTGATGGATTAGGTGGGAAATAGTTAACACTGGTATTCTCAAAGGTTGTCCAAATGTTCGTCAGTTAAGCTGAGTCACAAAAATGGTTTCCATTGCTTCAGCTTTTCTGTTGTGGATTCTAGACTACAACTCTGTGCATGTCAAATGGAAAGAAAAGCTAATTTTTGCAGCCATAAACATTAGAGAATTTTTTTCAAGCAAAAGCTCAAATTTCGTGATACCTCTCACATGCTCCATCATTAAGGGACATGTCAGACACTATTGAAAAAGCAGAAAGCAGCTGTGCTCCCGAACATACTAATTTTCTGTGCCACTATAGCCAGGACTGTGGTAGATTTTAAACTCTGTTCCAGAGGCTCGGAGTCCCAGCCAAGGTCCTGCAGAGCTGGCTGAATTTTTCCATTTAAAGCGTGTTCTCGTCCCCAGATGACTTTGCGCTGCACTGGCTGGCAGCAGCAGGTGCGGGAGTGCCGAGTCATGCCACAGGAAAGGATCACAGAATAGAAATATTTCATCCTTCAAGGCTTGGTATCCTAGAAAAGTATGGGATACCGCTGCTGTTGCTCTAGGTAATCTGAACCTATGAGGCCATCCTCCACAACACTGAGATAATACACCGAGTGAGCTGTGTCCCCAAGCACAGCTGATATTTCTCAGTCCAGTTTCAATTTCATTTGTGAGTTATAAAGTGTTTAATCAGCTTCAAATTCTTTGCTATTGCCAGGAAAATGCTCACCTTGAAATTTCTGTGTGATTCTGTACAATCTCAGATGCAGTCTTGAGACTTCTTATTATGATGTTTTCATTTTTTCTTTTAGTAGGAGTGACTTCTTCACTTCATGATCTGTAAAAGCTTTACGTGAGAAAAAATAAGTATTTCCAGCATGTAAAAAATTACCTTTACGGGTCTTTTCTGTTCGGGGGGGGTATGATTGGCATGTTCAACACTACCTTATCACCATTTTCACATGTTAAATTTATTTTTACTGTGTTTTTGTAATAATGCCATGGGAAGGTAGCAATTCTGAAACCAATGGCAATCATGAAATACCTTGATGATTCTATACTAGTGAGCTATGGAAATCAGAGCTGCTCTCCTTCTGTTTTTCTGTTACCTATATTCTCAGTTTTCATTTTTTCTTTTAGAGTTCTTATAAACTTGCATTGAGTTAAATGTAGAAATTACTCCAAAAAATGTCAGTTACTAGAGGGAAAAAAACCTCTTATGAGACTCGAGTGAACCTTAATGCAATACCTTTAATGTACTAGTGGATAAGGTTTTTCTTCTAATGATTCTTAGTGAAATGCTTCACAAAGGCGTTGAAAGATGGCAAAAAACAGTCTTTCAGAATTTGGCTCCAGCTGATTTTATACCTACAAGCACAACTTTGAATGATCTTCTGCACTGATTAATTAAATCCTGTGTTGTTAGCCATTAGTTAGATGCATAAAATGACAAACCTTGTTAGCAGATTTCCTGGCCAAATACAGAGAGGTCCCATATATCGTTTTGACTATTGTATATTTGGGCTCTTAAAGAATGTATGCAACTTGTCTAATGAAGCATCTGTGTGTATGAGAGGAAAAAAAGAAACAGATTTTGGATCTCTCCCTCTGTTGGTCTGTCTGACTGTGTCTCTGTTCAGGGAATGGGGTAAAATTCCCCTTACTTTTTTTTTTTTACTGTTTCTTGGACTCTTACCAGCACGTTTTTACAGTCTGTTGCCTGCCTCTCAGATTAGAAGAACACTGGCATATTTTAACAGTTTCCTAGGATCCAAATAGTCTTTAATTAACAGGGAATTGATGTTTTGGAGTGCAACCAAAGCATAGGAGACATTGGAAGCAGAGAATGAGCTTGGATCCTTCCAGCTTGTGGCAAGGGACAAACAAATAAGCAAAATAGGGTTCAATGCAAACAGGTAGCACCTTATTAGTATGCAAGGGGGTTTCTTCATTTGCATTACGTTCCCACAGAGCTAGTGGTTAGCTGGGAGGAGCTTTCTGCTGCACAGTCTGAATCAGCTCCACCTCTTGAAAAGAGCAGACAGTGTTCCTCAATACCTTCCCACAAACAGAATTTTGGTGGCTGTTGGAACTGTTTGGATTTTTAGATTTGTATTGATCAACTGTTGAGGCCACAAGGTATGTCATGTTTGTGAGTTTTAGGTTGAAAATGAAACCGTTGGCTCCATGAGCAAGCATTTAATTAAAAAATCAGAAGTCTGCAAATGACATGACTTTTACTGAGCTGAAGCTGTGTTTTTCTTTTGGAGTAGTCTGCTTTTGTAGGGTTGAGAAACAGGGAAGGGATGAAGCACTGAAATTATAGGAGAATGAAACTAGCTGAAGCTCTAAAGGGATGTCAGATGTACACTGGACTATTGTTCCAGATAATCCATGGAAATAAATGGTCTATGAGCTAATTTTAAAAATGATAGACTGACACCTGAAGCAATTACTGACAAATACTGAGTCAGCTATGCTTTTTTCAATAATATAGAAATTCGTGGACTAATGAAAATGTATTTGTTTGATCCAATATTGGCTTTTAATTGCTCTTTTTGTACTGGCTTCCCCCCCCACCCCCAATCACGGTACTTGCTGAATGCCTTCTGTCTCTTTGTACATGCAGGTGGTACATGCCAGAGCCCTGCTCTTCCAGCCCTAGTGCGTCCTCCTGCACCACCTTTGCAGCCATCACTGGATATTAAACCGTTTCTTCCATTTCCTCTGGACACTGCTGCAGCAGTCAATCTCTTCCCCAACTTCAATGCAGTAAGTACACTCCTAACAGTTATGGTCCACCTCAGCGAGCCACAGCTTCCATGGAAGACTCAAGAGGGTACAAAGTAGAATTTTATGTACTCTATTAAAGCTGGAATATCCTCTCCCTTATTCAGGGCCAAATAGCTCTTTCAGACACACTGCTAGGCCATAAATTAAAGCCTACCTGAGTGTTAGTCAGAAGTAATGTAGGAGGAAAAAATTATATGATCCCAAGTGACAAGCAATAAAGTTTCAGGCCGTATTCATTCCCAGGACTTGTGATTTTCCCACTGCCATTGAAGATGTGAAGAGTTTCACTAACTTTCAGGTTGCTGCAACTCTCAGAGGGTGAAAGTTTCAGAGTGATGGTATTCTACATGTCATCTCCAACAGCATTCCTGAGAAATACTAAAAATTTACAGGGGCTACAAAAGAAAATGGTGTCAGGACAATTACAGTAAGAATGAGAACAGTGTTTGCTGGTATGTGAGCTATTCAATGAAAGACAATCCAAGGTATTCTTCTCAGGTTAAAATATGTTATTTCCCAAGTCTTAGGTTTAAATCTATCTTAGGATATATTTCTCTTTAACTTTTTTTTTTTTTTTTTTACTTAGTCATGCTATGTATGATGATAGAAATCTTGTTCATCCTTAAGTATTTTAATTATATGCTGACATATGTCATGAATGTTTCAATTTTCCTGTTTCTGTCTGAGATAATTAATGCTCTAAAAGAAAAAAACAGTCTAGATTGGTTTTATGTAAATTTTGACTTTATAGAATTATGCCTCTTTTTAATTTTACGTACTCCTGGAAATTTTTTTCCTTATTTATGTATACTAGATGTAGAAAAAAAAAAAAACCTAAAGAACATGAGTGCTTACCTACTTTGAGAGACACAGAGGAACTGGAATTTGCCATACCAGAACAATTCTAATTGGCATGCAGAAATTTTAATCGCAGTAATTAAGAGTAGTAAAAGAAGTAGAATGGATATTCTAGTAGCAATTTGTCGTAATCAATAGAAGATTTCCATAACTAATTGTTCATTTTTTGCCTTTCATGAATGTTCACTTTTCTTTCAACTAGTCAAAATGAACTAATTGTCAAAACTATACAGTCTTAAATTCAAGCAAGTCATAGCATTGATAGGGATCAGAGAAACTATAACTGCAAGTCTTAAAATGCACAGAAACAATATGTCAAAGAATTGCTACTACAAGAAAACCTTTTCAAATTTTAAAAAGTGTGTAGGTGTGCAGCAAGGTTTTAAAAAATGCTGGTTTTAACCAAGTTGCTGGTAACTCATAATGAAATGGATAAAATTTTAGACTTGTTTAGTATGCTTTAGGGTTGGGGTCTTTTAATCAGTTGTGCTTTGTGATTGTTGTTTGTAGTTAATGCAACTGGCTGAATTTCTAAAAGATGTCTACTAGAATTTCTGGTATTTTTTTCCTCAGGATTTTCCATAGTTAGAGTCTTCAGATTATTTTGCTCATTGTTTAATTATATATTGTTGAAATGGAATTTTAATGATAAATTTTAATAACTGTTAATCTTGTGTTCTTCCATAAATTTCAACTTTGTTGTTATACAGACTGCTTGGGTAATTATTTTGAAGGAGGGCTGGGGAAGTCATGTTTGTATTAATTTGGAAGTGAGAAAGTAAAAATAGACTCGTATCAAAACCCTGTTATTCCTGAAGATCATCTTAGTATCATGTAACTTGGTATAAGCACTGTTGTTGGACTTTATAGACTCATAATCTCTTCAGTTTTTCAGTAAAGCGAGCCTAGGTTTGAGGAGTGAGACTCACAGGCCTTTTAACAGCACTCTGAAGTCTGTTCCCATGCAAAGTACTGCTTTCTGTGATGCGTGGCCATCTGCCAAGTCAACCTTTGGCAAATATGTTGATCCTGAGTGTGAGGATGCTGTCAAGAGAACTGCCTTGCTGCTCATAGTCTTTGCATTGCAAAGTGACTTTTGCCTTCTCATATGTGCTGACATGCAGCATCATGCTCAGAGTTCCCATTTTCTTTGTGAACAGTACATTATTGAATGCTGCTATGTTTAGCTCATATGCCAGAGCTGGTTGATGACAATCTACAAATGGATAGACTAGCTGAGCAGTTTTGCATATTTCTGGAAATTGTTTCCAAGCTGATGAAACTTTTGGGGACACATCAACTCCTAAGCATTATCAGCCCAAGGGAAGATAACCCGTGGGCCATATTAGACTTTAAACAGAAGGTTTCTGATAGGGGTTTCAGTGGGTGAATGTGAGGCAGAAAACAAGTGTTTAATCAAAAAAATGATCTTTGCAAATATGTTCATGAACAATTGCAGCTGTTGATAATGCTTTGTCTTCATTGACTTCACTGACAATCCTACAGAGTATCAGTGGAGAATCATTTTTGCTCTATGGCTAAAACAAAGTCAAGCAGGTGATCAGTAAAAGAACACCTGAAAGGGATGTTCTCTCTCGTACTGTCAATAAATTAGCTTTACCCTTGATTGTGAGGTCAGGGTCATATATTGTGTCATAGGAAACGTATTTCTAAAGACCTCTTCACCCTCACACAATTCCACCGGAACTAATGAGTTTGGCAGCATGTCCAGACTACTTGCCAAGAGACTAAAGTTCAGTCCGGAGTTCTGGCCATTCACTGGCCACTTTTCAACAGCCTTCATATGAAAACAGCATGATCAAAATGAAGCTTGAGTAAAAATTGAGACATATTTCAGAGACAATAAGTGGTCTCTGGTTATGGCAATCTTAGCTCAGCTTGAGAGTTTGGCTGTGATTGACATAGGCATCTGAGCTAATCAGCCTAATTTTCTTCACAAAATATAATCGAGAAAAATCATAAACTTCTCCAGCTTTTTACATGGAAAAAAATGCACAAAGGCATCTTGCAGTACAAGCACCCTATAGGTCTATTTTGGTGTGAGATGAAATGAGCCCTGAAAGTCCTCATTCATCTCTTCTGACTCTAATGAGGGATTGGCTCTGTTGCATCTGCATTAAGATGAATCCCACATTATGGACAGGTCACAAGCTATTCACAGCTCATATATTAAATTCCAGTCAGAAATCAGATGACAGAAGTACTGACATTCTATTGTATGTTTATAGAGGAATGTTCTCATTTATCAAGCAGTTTCTTGATAAATTAATTAAATTAATTAAATGCTTCTAATTTTATCTAAAGACAATCTTGAGGGAATTTGAGGATTCAGATGAACAGGATAGAAATATTAGGAGAGGTGAAAGCAAAAGTAACTTATCAACAGTGAATCTCAGGCACATATATAACAACTAATTAATACAACCAAATACTGATTTTAAGAATTGCAAATAATAATATTAAAGTGTACTTTATAACATTTTTACTCTATTTCAGTTTATTACAAACATAAGATTACTTTCTTTGTTACTGATGATTTTGCTCTAAAACTAGCTCAGTTTTTGCTGGCTGCCTCTGAAGAAAACAGTCAGCACTGATTTCCACAAAGACAAAAGCTTTCATCAAAAAAGAGAGTAGAAGAGATAACATGGGGTATGCAAGTTTTAATCAGGAATATCTCTGGACACTGAGTAGAAGGAAAAGTAAAAAGTGAGTAACTTGAGAAATGTCAGGAAGATAACGTGAACCTTTGAACCATTCAGTTTCAGGAGGAACATTTTCTATTTATACAAGGAAGTATAAAGCAAACATAGCAATTAACAATCTGGTTAGCTGAACGTTTGTAGGTGCTATGCTCTTAATTGTGAAGCAAATGGGTACCCTCAAGTCACAAGCACAAAGAAATTGTAACAACACAGCTGTTTAAACTGAAAACAGCCCACTATTGCAGACCCCGAAGAATCACAGGTTCCTTGCAAGTTTATCTGATCTAAGAAGATGAATCAACTATATGGGATTTAAACGGCTAAATTTTATTGAATGAGAGAAAGTATGACTATAGACAATGCTTATGTAGCTTTTTAAAATATGATTTGAAGATTGTCGAGGAAGGGAAAAATAATTAAATCTTCTGTTCTGAAAAATGTTTGAGATTGTTTAGTAAACACTTGTTATACTTCTTCATTTTCATCTGCAGAGGGAGAAGCTATAAGCCTGTGTACTTCTAGGAATTAGTTCTTGAAGATACAAAGCTTTAGCATTTGTATTAAATATGGGTTGGTCTGTGAGTACATGTGAATGTACGTATGTGTTGTTTCTGTTAATTGCAAAGAAATTTCTCAAAGCATCAAAGTATAGAAGTTAAGTAACTTGTAGGAAAATACTGATAAAAGTCTCTGGTCTAAGACAAAATATTTAATTTTGCAACTCATTAGCATCAGCCCTAAGCTGATGTACCCTCCAACAGAAAAAACTCTCATGTAGATCTTTTTTTGTAGTCTCCAAAACACAGATACACCAGAAACCAGGTTTGGCTTATTTCTGAAGCTCTCAGAGTTATATATTTCAACCTCCCGAGAGACAGAGTTTAGAAATCCAGGACATTTGCCATGACAAGGTGAAAAAACAGACAATACATTGCAATTCTTGTTTGTTTATTCTTTAAAGTATATGCCGATCTGAAAAATTTCTAAAATATATTTTATCTCACTTTGTAGACCATAGTATAAACATAATCTGTAAGGGAAGAGGTACACAATATAGAAGATCAGAATAAATGCTAATAAGCAGAAAGAGTAATGTTGCTTGAAAAGCTCTATCCCTAAATCTAAATTAGAGCCTTGTTGCCAGTGGAAAGGTTCCCAAATAAGCAACCTTTGGAAAGAAACATGTTTATAGCCTTGATTAGACTGTATGACTAGATCTGATTTGATCACTAGGTTTGACTAGATGTATGACTTGGAAGTGCAAAGACAATGTCAGAACTGTATTAAACATGGATGGAAAATGAACTGTTACTCTACAGATTTCTTTCTCATGATCCATTTGTAGTAATCCTGGTTCAGTTCCCTGATTTTCCTGTTTGTTTGTTCTATGCCAATAGCCCCAAGTGTAATATTAAGAGCTCCATATTTCACCTTCCCCTGGTAAAGGTGTACCATATGGGAAAGGAAGAGAAGTAAATAGTGTCCCCTGTCCATAGGTTAGGGCTCCAGGGGCAACTTGAGTTAAACTGCTAATGAAAACCTGAAAACCTGCATGCATTTCAGGTAGCATGCTCCCTGAAAACCAACCTGTGCAACATCCTAGGGACTTTGAGGGCAACACAAAAGCTTCACTCCCTATTTATAGAGG
>VYXB01003962.1:513250-545013 GCA_013397135.1 Pachyramphus minor | reverse complement strand
ACTATGTTTTTGTTGAAAGATAGATATCATTTAATAAAGTAACAGAGCTCACAGCAGAACTCAAATATCACACTTTCTTTCACCAAGAAGCACTACTTCTGTGTTTGTGTGGCACTTGTATGTCATCCTCCAACGTCCATCTCGGTATCCCTTCTCAAAATTCCACTTTCAGAGCAGGGCAAATATGTTCTTTCATACCTGAACTGCACATTCAATTCATTTGCTATCAAGTTCTCATCTGTGAAAACTCTTTCCTCTTCCAAAAATTGCCTAAGTATACAAACACAGTCCCTAACAGAATCACACCAAAGCACAACTTTGGGAAAGTTCCCATAGATCTGTATTTCAAAGGTTTTAAATGTCTTCCTTTTAATATTGGGAAACCACAGAACAAAGGTTCTCCAAAGGCAACATTCACCAGTGTATAAATGTCCAATTTACGAACTTGGAACAGATGAGCAAGAGGCTACTCAGCAGTGGCAGCTGATGGGTCTAAAAATGGATGATGTGAAGAGACCACCCTGGCAGCACACTTTCTGTCAGTGCTAGTTAAATTCACCTGAGGTTCCACAGTTGATCACGGGAGTTGCCCTAGACACTTGTGGAGTGGAAGTTTGTACTTGGACCTCCACATGAGAGGAGAATAAAATGGCTAGAAGAGGGTGATGACCAAAGGAGAGAAGGAGGAACTGTCACTGGCTGAGAACACACAAACTTGAGGCAATATCTGTATAAAGCAGTACCTATGATGAGAATCATCACAACCTTCACTTCAGCTTCTTCTTCCAAAATCCTTTTTGAGTTCTCTTCAACCTCCTCCTGTGAAGGAGGAGGAGAAGGAGGAGCTGCCTAGTCAACAGTCAATGGTAATGATGATCCACTGTCTTGGAGAGGGATCCTCTGTAGCTCATCTCTTCCTGTTACCTTCCAATGCTATCCTGCCTGGCAGGTTGCAATTTGGCAGAAGGTGCCAAGAATGTCCCAAATCAGACTTGCTCTACCAGGAAGCAAAGGGCTTAGCTCTCCACATCCCTCGGTGCCTCAGGAGTGCAGAAAAACACTCATCTGTGCTTTTCTACTTCTTGTGGCCCTTCTAACTCTTTGTCAAGGCGCCCAGAAGGAGAAAGGAGACAGTAACGTAGTGGTTAAACATCCTTTTCAAAATAAAAACTTTTGCTCTGCAGTTGGAACTGTGATAAGCCTCCTCACAGTTTTGAAACTGCAGCAAAACTTTCTTTTCCCAGAGTGAGGAGGCCATATTCTCCCCTGCTAAGGGCTAGGCTTCTCCTGTACTAAGGGCTGAGCTTCCTCAGGTCCCACCTATGTTGCTGCATGTTATGTGACAACTATAGATAGAGGGAAGCCTAGTGGAGAGTTTCTGAGAGGGATCAATGTTCTGAAGTCACACAAAAATAACTGTATGGCTAGAAGAGACTATTCTGAAACTCCAGAAAGTCTCAGGTATTGCTCACCAACTACAAAAATTAACCCCTTTAAAAAGAGGTTCTTAATCTCTGCTTTTTACTTTGCTTTATTTGCTTGAGCTCTAATTTCCCACTAATGATGGACTTGGTCAGAGTCTTGCCACAGAAGTAACTTGCTAAAGGTCTGGGGCTTGCAGTGTTCCCATAGGTTTACAGGCTTAAAGTGTGATTATGTACCATTTGGATAAAGAACAAGCTCATACTAGCAACCCAACAGCAGTAAAGCCACCCCCACCTGCAGTCCAACCTTCAGGCACCCCTCTGATCTCCAGCTATGTTCAAACATTACCTGCTTTAGCAGCAGTAGCAGGTGGAGTGAACTGCTGCATGGGCTCAGATGGCACAGTATTAGTGGGAACTAACATGAGCCCACCTTCAGCGACGTTCTCTGGGGACACTGTGGGAGTCTGGGTTTTCTCTGACACACCTGGGAAGAAATCCAATTTATCCAAAGAAGAGGAAGGTGTAACAGCCTGAAAAAAATTAATTATAGGGAAAGTGAGACATTTTTCACATTTCTAGATTTAGAAGTATGTTATTTTTCAATAGCATATAGGATGACCCTAGTGATTTATGTTACTAGGAGACTTTATTCATGCACAGAATATTTACTGAATGAGGACTGTTTTTTGGTTTTGTGGGTTTTTTTTCCAATCAATCTGTTAAGAAATGCTAATAATATTCCAAGTTTCAGATGCTGAACAATGTAGGCTATAGTAATGAGGTAACCTGACATACAACTAAGGCTATCAGTTCTCAAAATAAAAAAAAATAGTAGGACAGGTCTAAATACAGTCATAAACCTTTAAAAAGTCAATGACAAAGTCCAAGTGGTATTATTGTCTTCATGCTGTACACACACAAACATAACAAAATCCTTGCCTGTTACTACATCTGCTCAGAACAAACTTGCTCAGCCTTTTTATCTCCTCACCAGTAATAAAACACCCTACATCTCTCTCCTTCAGTCACTAAGCAGTAGTGCTGTTCTCACTGCTGCACCTTGTTAGGAAATCAGAACTGCAGCAAACAACACAGCAAGTTTGGCACGAATAACTCAGCACTGTGTAAGCCTTGCCTCCCAATGACACATTAGCCACAATGGGCCAACAGTTTTTCCTTAATATATTCAAGACTTATTTCTGACCTAACAACTAGGGAAAAGCATTTTTCCAGTTATGGCTGTGTGAGGCACATGAAGACATAACACAGTGTTATTATTTGTACATAATCTATTAAAAGGATTGTGAAGGTTGGTAAAATGTACACTTATATCACAAATGACTGAGGTGGAAAGATAGATAGCCTAGTTCAACCCCCTTCCTTCAAGTATTCTTAGCTACAGCAGGCTGCTCAGGACCAAGTCCAGGTAGGTTATGAGTATCTCCAAGTACAGAGAATCCGCAACCTCTCTGAAAAACCTGTTCCTGTGTTTGACCATTCTCACAGGAAAAAAGATGTGTTTTAACAGTTAAACATAATTCCTTTGTATTTCAATTTGTGTCCATTGTCTCCACTGGATGGTGCTGAGAAGAGCCTGGCTCCATCTTCTTCACACTTGTCATAGTTATTTATACACATTTCTCAGGTGCCACTGAACCCTCTCTGTTCAAGGCTGACCAGTCCCCATTTCTCTTTGTATTTCAGGTGCTCTACTTTCACACTGCAGTTTGCCTCCCAAGGAAATAAGAGCAGCTCTGCCTTGTGAACAGGAGGAAAAGCTCTCTGTGCAGCTAGGAATGTGAAAACAATGCCAGGGACGGCTGCTTCCCAACCTGTGAGGAAATAGAGAACATGGAATTCATCTGCAACTCCATCTCTGCCTTGAACAACAGACAGAGAGAAAAGATCCCTGTGCAGCTGGAAAGTGAGAGCAGTGTCAGCAACTGTGGCTGACTACCGTGTGAGGATGCTGAGGACCACATCAAGAGTTGCATCTTCAGGTGAACCCATAATGCAGACAATGCAAGCACCTCTTGTGTTCACACCTTCAGCTCTACTCAATATGCAGACAGTAAGATCTCTGAGCAGGTGGGACACTGGCAGCAGCATCAGGGACTGCAGCTCCCCTAAAGTAGTGCCTTCAGCATGCCAACCCCCGACCCTCAGCAGGAATCTCACCCTTGACAATATTATCACACGCAGGAAGAGCCTCAAGCACATCCTGCCTCATATCTTGACAAAAGGTCTTCCTTCCAGACAGCTCTCCTTCACATAATCACCACATCTTCCAGAAAGATCTTTACCACACTTGGGCAAACCAATCTACTTTTCTGAGCTTCCTCTGGTTTTTTATCTCTCCTGACCCTTTGGCAATCCATCAGCTGAAAAGCAGCCATCTTAGCTTTATAGGACAGATGGAGACAAAGTCACCTCAAAGGTACCTTTCCAGAGACATTCTCTTCTGCAGTGGCACCAAACATCACTTCAGTCAGCAAGCTAGGCAAGATGCTGCAGTCAGAAAAGGTGCCCTGTGGCACATCACGTCTGCAGTGGTGTCACAGCCAAAAAGACAGCTTAAACTAACAGTGTTAGCAGGCAGCAGACAGGGACTAACTGCGGCAGGGACAATATCAGAAACTGACTTCTCAGGCAGAAACTATTACTGAGAAATTTGCTGGGGCAGATGTGGAAGGCAAGATTAACCTAAATTCCAGCTTGGGAAGTGGAAAGAAAAAAAGAGAGAAAAGAAGGATTCTTTCTGGGAGTGAGCAGGGTAGGTAGTTCTGTTGATATGGGCTTTGTGGGTTGTTTGCTTTTACCCACTTGTACAGCCACTATTGCTTGCTACAAACACACCAACAGTGAGGGCCCACATCATTCAGCTCTCAGGGTTTGACTTGAGTGCAAATCTCTTGAAAATTCCAACAGAAGTTGAGAACATCCCCATAATCCAAAACAACGAAAAGTACCATGCAGTTTCCTGGGGAAGCTCAAAGCTACACTGCAGGCAATAGCATCATGCCAAGGGGGATCCTTTTCCACTCCCGGTCTCTGGCTGACCCCATAGATCGGGTACTCTTTCCTCACCCCCTCTCCCACCCCGTGAATGTGAAAGGTAAACCCTACCATGCTTCCTTACTCCATTCTGATCCTGCAGGCAACCCAACATTCCCCCTCAAGGAAACAGTGGAAAGAAAAAAAGAGAAAGACAAGTGATCAGGACTCTGGAGAGTCAAGGGCTGCTAATGTTGCACTTCATATGACTGCTTCCGCAGCATTGATTCCTCTGTGTCCCTCTGCACATAAGACTACTAATTAACTGTAGTACCATTTGCTCTTCCTCATTTATCTGCAAAACTTTGTGGAAAGCAGCTCTGTCAGGAATGAAACTCTGCTCTTTCACTGGTCATCTTCTCCCTGCTTCTCTGCGTTCAGTCACCTGTCTAATGATTTCAAGCAAATATGACGTCTAATTGTGTAGCTGGGGTGCTGCAGAAAGAGCAAACCATCATAGAGTACAACAGGAAGTGCAGATTTCAAGAAAAAGTTACCTTTTTGACAGGTAAGTCTAAATATTTAAACATATTTCAGAGGTTTTATACATATCCTAGAGATCAAATCAATGCATTTTTAACGAAACCTTACCTACTGAATAAACATTCGAAACACCGCAGCATCAACATAGCAGCAGCTAGAAATTAAGACCTGAAAAACCTTACAGACCTTAGCAGATCAGCAGCTAACCAGAAATTTTAAAAAGACGATTAATACTTTACACTTCAGGGATGGGCAGCACTGCAGATTTCTGTTCTGGGCAGCTTGGCAGCACATACTCTGTACAGAGTTCTAAATTTATTCATGTTATTGAGCTGCTAGACAGTGACAGTCCATAATATCACTCTGAAGTCTGATGTAAACCCAACAGTCAGGTTATTCAGTTAAATGACAAAAATTCTCTATCCAAGTCACATACACAAATCCTTTGCACCCAACTGCGTTTATGGCAAGGATGGTCCAAGGGCACAGACCAAGGAGGTTTGTGCTTGGTTGGTCTCTCAGTTTAAAATCTGTCTCCAGGTCCTTGCTCAAAGAACACAGCACCTGAGGACACTGCATCCTGCTGACTACTGTGAAGGAAGGGAATCACGTTTTTACCACCCTGCTCTGTCTGGCTTGTCCAAATAGCTTTGTCTGGAAGCTGCAGAAGGGAGTGTGTCAGCACAGATCTAGGAGATATAGAATTGCAGTGGCAGAATTAAGAGGATGATAGGAAAACATTGTATAACATGTAATAAACAGGGTAATTAATTAAAGTTATTAGCAAATATGATTTTAAGACCTTCACATTTTCATAGAGCATACAAAAAGATCACAATGGTAAAACTATTTGGGGATATCTCAGCATTTTAANATTTTCATAGAGCATACAAAAAGACCACAGTTTGAGAGGTTGTTTGGATTATATGGCAATGGTAAAATTATTCGGGGACATCTCAGCATTTTAGTCCAGTGTAAAAACTTCAGATTTCCTTTATAACAAAATTGAATTTCCAAAAAAACCTTTTTTCAGAAGGAAACACAAAGATGTGCTGAACAATCCATGTGAGATTTGATTAAAAAGTCTGCTTTCTGGAGAAAGAAACACATAAGAGGGAAATCCTATCATCAGAATTTGTCAGAGGCCTTTTTCACCAGGGTCACAAGTAAAGTTCCCAAACCAGAAAAACTTGAAGCCACATTGGAAATTTGTGTTAGCCATACTGGCAGGGTTTGGGTGGCAGAGGACTGGTTGTGGGGGTCACCCCTGTGGTTCCAGACAGTTTGGAAATCGATGGAAGCAAACCACCACGCACCAACACTAAAGCCATGCAAACATAGTTAAAAAAGGGCCATTAGGGGCAGGGGACACGGGAGGAGGTGAGGGAATGCACAACAGGAGACATGAGTGGGAACAATTGGAAATGAACACTATTGGGGCACAGGGCTTGAGACACCCTCTTGGAAACAGGCACTTTGTGCCACCTCCCAGAGAACTGAGGCACACAGAGAAGCCCATACCAGAGCAGATGAAACAAGTAAGAAAGAAGGAACAGCAACAGAAAAGAGAAATAAGTAACAAGTGGCAAAAAGGAGACTGCCATGCACTCATCCATGCACATATCCAACCTCCCGTGCCACCTGTCATCTCACCAAAGAGACTGAGTGTAATCTGCAGTGAAAAGAAGGGGAGTGGAGACTAGGAAGGGAAAAAAACATGTCTGGACTGAAGTTGATTATGGGGAAGGCCAGGGAAAGGCCTGCTCATCATCTCCTTTTCTCTACAAATGTCTAAATGCAAACGATTCCCACGTGGGAAACAAAGGCTCCAGCTTTGCACCTTCTGCTTCTCCAGATTCTTTCTTTACATTAACAGAGAGTCTTTAGAGTAATTTCTCCATACATGTAGTGAACAGCTTTCAATGCTATTCCATCAACCCTCTTCTGCAGCTCTGCTGACAGAGCACTTCCCGATTATCTTCTAACTACAGTTGTCTTACGAGCTCCTCAGCGTCACTACCAGCTGGGGCTAAAGACTGACTTAGGTTTGGAGTTTTATCCCTTCTGCACTGAAAGAAGCAAGCTCATTCCTCAGCCTTTCTACTGGAATTTCAGTGGCTGTGCTAGCACAATGTTAGCTTAGTATAAAGATCACACAAGAATTACTCCTCTGTGTCCCAATAAGAAAAAGGTTTTTCTCCATTTCACTTTACAATAAAGACCCATCTACACAGTCAGTTCACAAAGAGAAAGGAAAATCTTTCTATTCTGGCCCCGGTAGCAAAATCAAAGTAGAGATTTATAAAGTAGGCTTGACCATACATATTATTACCGCAGCAGGATGTGAAATTTCAACTTTCTAGAACGGTAATCACATGATCCCTTAGTGACAGGGAACAAACTTGCTCAGCTCTGCCACACAGTTTAGGTGAACTCAAAGTTTCATGGCTTCCCTAAGGCAGAAGGCACAAGCAGTTCAGCCAGTAGAGGTCCTGACAATTGTCTAAAGTTCAGCACAGTGCTAAGGGGTCTTCCATTTGACAGCAAAATGCAACGGAGGCAAGTTTCAAGTCTTACTGCATGGCCAAAATGCACAAACATGGGAGTACATGGAGCTACCACAGGTTCTTGCTGTGGTTTAATTTCCAGCACATGGCACAGCCAGTAAATAAAAAATGCTTGTAAACTATAGCACAGCATTGGTGGGATGTCCTAAATTTTAACTTCGCAAGAACAGCTCAGCTATTGCCCTTTTTTAGAACTAACTGCAACCCTAGTGCATGACAGAATGTCACTCCAAACTTTATCAGTAGAGACAGTATACTTTGGTATTACACTCTTCATATGTACACTTATATATGTATGCATGCTAAGAAAAAAATCAATTAGTATTTCAAGGCGTGCATGGTAGAAACTTTTTTAAACAAGTGTCCCACCATCAACTCTGCCTGTAGAATGAGTATCCACTTTTCAACTTGCAACAGCACTTGATCTGCTATCAAATGTTCTTCCATGCACATGAAGATCAGTTCTAATCTCTTCTCACTCGTGCCAATATGCTCCAGACCAACATAGACAATCATAAAAGTCACAGGCTATCTTGAGCCTAGAGGAAGTAACCCTCAAAAAGCAACCTGCTCTCATGGACAATCTCCCTTGGGAGTCTTTCAAGTAGATCCCACAACAGGCCAAAGACTGCTCTACTAAAGCCCGTGGTTGTGACCCTGCTTTCTAACTTATTCCTGCTCCTCTTAGGAGACAAAGATTATGAGAAGCTGCTAGAGGCTCCAGCCTCTGCTAGCGTTCTCCTCCCAGCTACAACAACCACCCATTTTCCTCATAACACTCCCAAATACCCCTCAAAAACAGTTCTTAAGACATCTACCAGATCTCAAAGCAGATCCCAGAAACTGCCACACCCCTAGGGTGCAATGGTATGTAAGTTAGACAGTATATAAAGACTTGCTGTTCTCCTCACATACTTTTGCCATTTCAATAATTCCTTCCAAGAATCTCGGTTGTAACAGATTT
The DNA here is from genome assembly GCA_013397135.1 of Pachyramphus minor. Taxonomy (NCBI): domain Eukaryota; kingdom Metazoa; phylum Chordata; class Aves; order Passeriformes; family Tyrannidae; genus Pachyramphus; species Pachyramphus minor. The sequence continues at coordinate 536,518 of VYXB01003962.1, read as the reverse complement.
CATGCAACTTTACTAACTTGTATTTTTCTTCCCTATAGTAATGTCGTGGGTTACCAGCCCCCCCCTGGGCTGAAATGGTCAGGCCCAGGTATAGTTCCGGAGAAAAAGCCAATCAAAAGTTATAGTAACGCCTCTGCTAATGACATATTTAAGAAAACGGAAGAGAAGGTGTGTGTGTCGCAGTAAGAAATTCAGCCGCCATGTGAGGAGAGGGGCAGCAGGGGCCCCCCAAGTTGGGGGGCCAGGCCCTCTCCCCTGGCCTTGGGCCGGCGGCAGGTATGAAGTCTCTCCAGCCGGGATGTGTCACAGAAACAAACTTCAGAGAGAAAACTGCCCAGCTGAAACATGCTGCAAGGATTCCAGCTCCGGCGGAGAGCAGAGGACGACTTGAGATAACCAGCAGCTTCAAGGTCAGTTCTAGCAAGAGAAGAGTTGAGACGAGGGGGGAGAGGCCCCCCTTCTCTCCCTGCAGCCAGGGAAAAGAGACTGAAAGTTATAAACCCCTGCTGCCTTTAGAAGATAACTGGGGTGCAGAGAGACCCCCAGCAGTTAATGAGGGAATGTGTCCCGGAACAGATGAATGCCTACAGAGGCTGTGACCCTTGTGAGAGGTCTGAATTGAAGCAGAATCTTGCTAGAGACCTGTGGCCTATGGAGAGAGAGTTTTATGCTGGATCAAGTTGTCTCAAGTAGAACCTGTAGTCCCGGTGAGAGATCCATGCTGGTGCAGCTCACTTGTGACCCAAAAGGACAGCAGAGAATGGAAGAGCTGCTGTCCTGGGTGGACCCATAAGGAGAAGGTCTATTTAGGACTATCTTCAGTGGCGATGGGACCCCCACGCAGCAGAGGAAGGACTCAAACCCATTCTCTGTAGTTGTGGGTGAAGACTATGGTGAAATAAGTGTCCTCCTGGAAAGGACCCCACAGAGACAGGGGAAAGGACTCAAAGCCATTATCCCCTATAACTGTGGCATAGACCATAATGGAGTAAGAGTCCCCTTAGAAGCCATGGGTCCTTAAAGGAGGGGATATACCCTCAACCCTGAAGTCATCGTGCAGCAGCACCAGGAGAGAGAGAGAGAGAGCAGAAAGGAATCTCCAGCTACGACACACTGAACCTGCGTCCTCAGATAACAGAAAGGACACTTTACCAGTGCTACAGCAACTGTTTTAAAGGAAGAACCTTTCTTTCTCTTTGGACTAATACAGAAGAGAAAGAAATGCTTTTGTAAATATTTTACCAAAGGAAGATACCTTTCTCTTAGACTGGAATAAGCTAGGAGAAATGCTTTTGTTATAGTACTGTTGTAGTATATATTATTCATAAGATAAGTAAGTTTAATTAGTACTGGTGTAGTATGAGTGATTTCTTAGTTTTTATCTTTCTAGTAATAAATCTTAGTATTATATCCCTTAAGTCAAGCCTCTGTTTTGTCTGTATAAAACCTCTCTCAACTGATAGTAATTGTGTGAAGGGGGGAGTTTGTGAAAAAAAGTTTTAATCCCCTGGGTAACCCACGACAAGTAATGTCAATAAATTACAATTTTTACAGTAAGTGACAAGTAGCTGCTGGTTACAAAATCTGGTGGAATTTAGAGCAAGTCAGCTAACATCGCTCAATTTCCTCTTTCTGGCAGGAGTGTCAAACCCAGGGAATGTTGAATTTATAGGCTATTTCAACTTTTCAACTGATCCCACCCTGTTCTGAAGCAACTAGGGTCCCTTTAGTCTCAACTGATCAAACTGTTTGGCATAAATAGAGAAACAGGTCCATCTTACTGAAGCATATCTATATATTAGATTTTAAGTATTTAATTTACTTTTCTTATTGTCACATATAAGTTCTTATTGAACTTATGTTTACTGGTCTTGGCCTTTGAATACTACAGGATCTACTAGTATTGCTCTGCTAACTTCTTCCAAAGAGTCACCATGGGTCAGAAGTGAAACAATATAACACTATTACACCAGGTTCCAAGCTCACTCATCCGCACACTTCCAAGGAAACCCCACAGTCCCCCAAAAGGTGCTCTACTCCTTATCATCTGATTAAAAAAAAAAATCCTTTGGTGATTTATCTGCCTATTAAGACAACCTCTCCCACTCAGCCTTTTCTGCACCATAGCAGGACTGTAAGTCATTTGAGTGTTGTAATATTACAAAACAATAATCTAAGATTTTCAAAGATTTGAAAACCAAAACAATTGCCAAGTAGCCTCACTATACTCTGCCTGCTGAGGGGCAAACATACCTCCTTTCGCAAAGCATCATCAGGTTGTGCAAGAAGTTGAACAGCTGCTTCCCTTTCAAACGTCTTCCCAGGGAATGGTGTAATCTCCAGGAGGGATGACAACCTGTCTATGGAGTGTTCAGTGACAGAGTTCAATTCAGACACGTTTTTATTCAGAAGGCTTTCCACCTTCACAGTCTCCCCTTTCTTTTCAGCAAAGTCTTCCTGATTATCTCCGTCATCACTTACGGAAGCATTGAAGCCATTTTCATCTGCCACCATCAGGCCCCAGTCAGCGTAGTCTGTGCTCTCCTTCTGCTCGCGTTTGATGCCCACCTGAAACGGGTCCTCCTCCAACTCTTTATAATCATCAATGTATTCAGGTATCTCCTCAAGGCTGGAATCTTTGCCAAGCAGAGACAATTTCTTCAAGCTACTCACTTCCTGAGATGGCTCATTCTGGTGTCTCATGGAGTGGACCATGCTTGGGATCACTTGCCCAAATCCTAGCAGCGAGGCTGGCCTCTGAGAAGGTCTCAGCACAAAAGTAAGATAGGACTTCACAGTTTCAATTTTTTTAGGTTTACAATTCTCTTCGTGTTGGCAGTTCACGATGTAACAACGTTGTTCGAACATCCAGGACAAGTCACAACCAGAGAGGTCACAACACGCTGCGATGCAGTCGGACACTGACATGGCATGAGGAACTCGCATAATTTTAGTGGTTTCTAAGTTGGGAGATATTACTGCACCTGAGTACGTGGCTCCTTCTCTGCACTGCTCACAACTGGAACCTGAAACAACACCACCAACATAAGGCACAGCACTACAACCCAGCCACAATAGAGTTTACCGTGACCATAAATGGCTTATCACAGAAAACAAGATAAAGACAGGTGGTAACCTGTTTAAAAAAGCTCATTTTCTTTCACTAACATCACCGGTCCCCTTTTTTCGTCATATCCCTTTGCAGTAGTACTTGTACTTTGGAGGATTTTTCAGCGTAAAAACTTGATATGTTTTGCAAATGCACCTTTTGCTCCTGTGCTACAAATACAAATACATAGAGATAAAAACCAGTTGCCAATACTTAAAAACAAGAACAAAGAAGGGAATACACAGAAAAAAATAAAATTGTGGGGTACCTTCATGTACCCCTACAGCATAGTAAGCAAAACACATTTTAAAACAAAACTTAAGTAAGATGCTGTAGCATGTCATTGTTTCATTTGAGGTAGAAGGCAGCAAAAATCTACATAGGAGAAAGATTTGCCATCTCATCTGAACGTCATGAAGAGTTGCTCACTCCAGCATAATTGCTGGGCTTCATATAAAAGTTGGATCAAATTCTCAAACTCTTGCTGCTTTACCCAATAGTTCATGTGAAATCCCAATAGCTTGCTTCACTATGGAGCCATTCCTTCATTTGTAGTTGAAATATTTTAGTATGACATTAGAATTAATTTTATAGCACATCACAGACTGAGTGTGAAGTGTTCAAAGCAAGCACGAATCAACATGCTGCATATCTCAGTCAATTTTTAACATCTTGTCTAGGTGAGTTTTTTTTCCCCTGGTTATAACTGCTCTTCAGAACTCCTCTGAAATGCAACTTGAAAAATCTGACCATGCTTCAAGAAACGGTTGAGTAAAACCAGAACATTCTGGTTTTCAACTAGACTTGCTAACTCAACAAATTAAAACAAACATGTCACCATTGTGGAGCTAACACAATAATGGAATAAAAAGTTGACTCTATCTGCTTTGCATTTCTGTTAACGTCATTAACAGTTGAGTTCTGGCAGCAGAAACCTCGTTATTCACAATAGTATAGGGCAGGAGAAAAAGAAAAAGGCAGCTTGACTAATGAGCTGAGGGGCAGGAAAATGAAATCAAGGAGTAGGAGTAGGCTGGCCATAGGGGCTCCATGAGCCTTGGAGATGCAGAGATTCTCCTACACATGTGTTGTGTCCAGCATCACACTACAGTTCCCACCACATCTTCTGGGCTAAACTGCAGCACGGTCCTTCACAAGTTATTAATACAACTACTGAAATACCTGTGGGGCATCATGCTGGCTGGGATGAATGTAAGCTTGGAAAGCAGGTTAAGTTCAGTGGAAAAAAAAAACCAAAACAAAACACCAAAAAAAACCCCAAGCAACAAAAAAATTGCATTGCATACTGACGGATAGAGTGGACAAAATGTTTTGATGGTTTGCAGAGCTGGCTGTGAAGGGTGAGGAAAAACATGAAACAAAAACAAATTTTAAAAAGGATTGATGACTTGTGAATAGATATAGTTAAATAGAAAGATGACAAAAGGATGAAGAGCTTCAAGTACCATTTTTCTGACTCCAGCTGCTCCTTCACATAGAACTGGGATGCTGTCTTGTCTTCCACTGGAAAAAATGTATCCAGGGCAACACATACTTAAAACCTATCCTGCTGTAACAGCCTAGATATGTAGTATCTTTATGTGTACCCAGACGGTGCTCAAGATTGGTGTATTTTTTTCTTTCACACTGCATATAAATGTTTTCTCTACATTCTCTTTTATCTCCAAGAATGTAAGACCCTGGCAGAGAATATGTACTAACATCACAAGTCTTTCCTTAAAATTGTCTGCACATTTTACAATAGGGGAGCCAGAAGAGCTCTGGATTAAAATGGAGTATAGGAGTCCTTTTGCAACCATATCCATTTAGTTAATCCTATAAGTTAGCAGAGAGATGAGAAACAGGCCTTTAAAAGGGTAAAACAGGAACGTAACTTTGCAAATGTGCAATATTAGGTCAGTAACAATACTTTAGGAACAAGACTGTGTGCCAGAAAAACTCCTTTGAGGACTGTTTTCAGCACCTCCCCTTCTCTATTTCATCCCTGAAGGAGAAAGTAACCAACCTGTCAAAGGAAATTTGAAAGTTCATTATTTATTTGTTCAGAAAAGAATGACCAAAAATTCTTGTCTTAGAGACAGGCTTATGCAACTGGGACACTCCACAGCTCCAACCTCAGGACACACTTGAAGTCCTCAATGACGTTCAAATCTCTACACCACTTTCAGTTTGTTACATTAGTTACCACACTGTAGAGTCAACCTCCCTCAAAATTAATGGTGCTTCATTAACCATTGTGAGAAACAAGTCCAGTACATAAACACTTGCAACCTAAATCGCACAAGCAAGCAACCTAACCATAGACCTTAGCTACCTGCTTTTTCAAATGTCAGAAGGCCTTGGTTTCATCCCAATAAAGAATGGAAAAAATATTAAACTTCTGCATTTCTGTACATTTGGAAAATTATTTCCCCAACAACTCTAAATTAAATCTAACAGTGCAATCCAAATCTCAAAGTAACGAAAGTTTCATCTCTTGCTTCAGCTAGACTTCCACCTGAGCTGGATTGTAGCAGTAGGCACGCAAGAAAGGACGAATTTAGCAGGCTATTTGAACCTCACATTAGGTGTGTGTACATTAGTTGTCCTCATGTGGAAAACACATCTACTTAGAGTGAACTTAATCTGATCTCTAATTTCATATCCCCCTTCATCCCATCCAATCTCCAGTCTGCAATGGGCTCAAGTAGAGTTAGTGAAGTCTCTTTTTACATAAAATTTACTGAAAGTGAGCTACATGAAAGGTCACATAGTAAAATCTGTGTCTGCTACACTATTACCTGCTGTGAGAGGTCATAGAATAGCTATTTTCCTTGTTAACTGAACTCAGAACTGTTCTACTGTTCTACTCTGACTAGTAAGAGCAGAAAAACTAGGATCAGGCAATACTGCTTGTTTCTGAAGCATTCATTCAAGGCATGATAGAAAGACTGCTTCCCTTTATTACAAGCCCTGAAAATCCTCTGGAGCATGAGCCAAAAACCTAAAAGTTCTGAAAGTGTTCTCCTTCCTTTTAGCTGTACCCTGTTATGTCTACAGTAGGACAACACTGACACATCCGAAGACCTAGTCAGGCAAGTCGATTACCTTTAAAAAGTCAACCCACATCCCCCACTAAAACCCTGTTAAACAGCTACACTGTGGAATAGAGGTTCATTTTACAGAGATTCCTTCCTTTTATGAGGGAATGTCCACACCCTTTGAGCTGCATGCTACCGCTCCTTCACATCTTGGTGCCTGAGTCCATTGATGTCAAGAGCCCAAGAGGAACACAGTTGTTCCTCTGTCACAGCTGGCTGGAAACCTTTCCTCAAGTGGATATGGAAACTAACTGCAAAACCTAACAGATGCTCTTCCCCATGCTCACACAACCATAAGCACTTGAATGATTTGGCAGCAAATATTCTTTAGTCAGTAAGTAGTAAATTGTGACACTGTACTAACACCAGGTTCATCACAGCCCCAGTATGAAACCCTGCAAGGACAGAACTGCTTTATTTGTTTTCCCTAGAAGCAAGCAGTCCAACAAGAAGCAGAAAGAAGGGGCAAAAGGGAATGTGCAACAGAGAAGAGCTCAGATTCAGACCTTGCACCAAGAAAAGTGACATTTGATCAGAATCACCTCCCACTTCCTTCTTGCTGGCAGCACAGCACTGAGAGCCCACGTGGCACACTGTTCTCACAGCCTGAAAGCCTCTGACCTACCTGAGCATGGAGGATCCTACAGTAGTTTGCTACAGGAAGAATAGGAATGTCCCTGCTTTCTTGACACGTGTCCCCTCTGCTTTCTCTTAGCACCAAAATAGCTCTATTTTGTTTTTAGGGTAAATGATTTTTTTTAAATCTACCCAAGTAACAATTCACTTTCATTGGGTGAATTTTGAGAGGAAAGACATTGTATCAGTAAGATATAGGTTTCATTTTTCCTACCACATTGAAACAATTTTGATAAGTTTCTGGAAGCAAAATTAAAATAATTTTTTTTTTTTAAATTGCAGTTACCTAAGAGGAGACCTTAAAACTCCAGTTTTGAAGNTGTCCCTGCTTTCTTGACACGTGTCCCCTCCACTCTCTCTTAGCACCAAAATAGCTCTATTTTGTTTTTAGGGTAAATGATTTTTTTTAAATCTACCCAAGTAACAATTCACTCTCATTGGGTGAATTTTGAGAAGCAAGACATTGTATCAGTAAGAAATAGGTTTCAACCACACTACCACATAATAACACATTGAAACAATTTTGATAAGTTTCCGGAAGCAAAATTAATTTTTTTTTTTTAAATTGCAGTTACCTAAGAGGAGACCTTAAAACTCCAGTTTTGAAGCTAGAGCAAATTTCCACAGAAGAGGATCATAAATGCTGAAAAAGGCTTTGATAATGGCTTACAGAAGGCACTGTCCTGGAAACCAGAAAAGCAGTGTTACTGAGAACTTCCTCAACATCTGAAATGTCCCTGCATTGGTTCCTCTAGCAACAATCAACATGTTTTCATTCTTTTTTTGAAGGCTGTCTTGATGCTATTTGGGGTTCCCCTTCCCTTTTCCTGAAATTTTGCTGGTCTTTAAACAGGGATACATCAGGAATACCAAAGTACTCTTCTGGGTCTCAGTAAGGATGCTGACTGAGGATGAAGCACTGCAAGGGGAGGAAAAGGAGAACAAACAAGAAAAAAAATATACGCAGTTAAGTAAGAGCAAATCCTCAACACAAGGTAAAGCCAACAGGAATCCAGTTACATTTACAAAAAATTATCTGCAAAGCTTTTGTAATCATTATAGCAGCTTTCATGGTGTTTACCATTCAGATCCTGTGTCCAGGATCTGTGAAAGCACCCTAAGGAGTTCAGTGGGTCTAATGATCCTTTCCAAATACTGTTTTCATGCCCTGAATCATCATCATCCCTGCTAATCACTGATAAACCAACTAAGTACTATTTAAAGGGGCAGGGGGGAGAAAAAACCGCCAAAAAACAGAAAAAAGAAGAGTAGATGCACAGCTGCAGCTCTTACATCCCTCCACAAGGAAACACCAGACCAATTCCAATAGAGATATGGACAATGTGAGCAAACCTGGCATACTGCATAACTCATTATCATCTCAGAGATCGTAATCAAGCACTATATGATCTTGTATCTCTGGAAAGATCTGTGCAAACCAGAACACTAGAACATCTACTATAAACTCCCCACTCAGGGTAAGAAGATAGAAAAACTGAAAGTGAATTTGAGTGTAGGAAGAAGGAAGAGGTGAGGGAAAGGTGTCTTTAGATGAGTTCTCATTTCTCATTATCCTACTCTGCTTAATCAACAATAAATTAAACTAAATTCCCTATGTCAAGTCTTGTTTGCCATCGACTGTAATTGGTACAGGACCTCTTTGTCCTAATCTCAAACCATGAGTTTTTAATCATATTTTTCTCTCCCATCTTGCTGAGAAGGGGAAGTGATAGAGTGATTTGCTGAGCACCTGGTAGCCAGCAGAGATCAACTTACCACATTCATGAAAAGCAGTCAAACACTATTAGTCAAAAGCCACTATGCACAAAATAAAACCAAATAAATGTCACCTAAACAGGACAGAGTGGCTCACCTCAATTTCTTTTGACCAGAGCATATTCTTCAATATCCTTCCAACAATATTCACCAGTGAGTCTGTTTCTCTGTTCTCTCAGCAATGAAATGTCAAGCCTTTCTTTCCTGTATAAAGTCAAGTCTTCTCATTATCATAAATTAAAAGAAGCATTAAGACGACTTGGGTTTTTTTAAGAAAAAGTGGCCCTTAAAAGCACAAGATTGTGTGCAGAGAAAAACTGCAGAACGAACATCTAGCAAATTCCTGAGCCTGAGTCAGTTCACCTTAAAGCCTGCACTAAAAAGAAGTCCTTTTGACTTAAAAAAGCTGAGCATCTACTGATGTATTTTAGCAAACGTATCCTGGAAATCAGCAAGGACCTTCCAATTTGAGTAAATATTAACTGGATTAAAAAATACTGCAAATTATCAAGATGGAAATAAATTCTTACATTTATATTAAAATGAGAGATTATATTATCCTCTGAACACTGTGTGCTGGTACCTGAGATACAAGGAGAGGCTTGAAATACAGCCAACAGTCTGAGAGCAATAGTCTTGTTCTCAGATAAACCAAGAGAGCATAGCAACTTTGGAGCTAAAGACTGATAACTTTCTATATGCATGTGGAAGATATACTAGTCTGCTAATAATTAACGGTATTATCAGGAGCATGAAACTGTGACATTCTCTACAGGCAAAATCCAGTATTTACTGCACATTACTGTCTTCCGTTGAAGTTGCTGTGAGTTTTTTTCTAAAGATACTCGTATGGACCCTACAGCAGGTATATGAAACAGCCCAGCCTTTTTTTACTGCAGGAGACCAAAGTCAGATAACTGTTATTTTCTCAATTCCTGCTAATATGGATGCTACCAGTATCTCCAAAGCCAGAATTCAAACAGTATCTTTTAAGAAAATAAACCCCACTTCTGCAAACACTTTTCTGCACTTGCCATATCAAAACTGCCTGCCCCAGATTAAGTCTCTCTATGACACAGTGGCAGTATTAAGAATTACTATCATTCTTCATCTGTCTGATTGTGGAAATAATTTACCTATTCCTGTGGCTGAAGGAGAAATTTACAGGACTTCCCTGTGGTCTTTGTAAGGAAATACATGTTTGTAGAGAGAACGATGAGGTGACAGATGTGAACAAATGCATTTATGCTTCTCATATATCAACTATCCTGTGATACTTTGGAACAAAGAAGTAGCTTAGAATACAAGCAATACATCATTCTTAAATTGCTGTCCTGAAGAGAAACAGAAGGAAAAGTCTTTAAACTTTCCCACTACCCATCCTCGCCCCATGCATCTCCCAGGCAATAGCCTACTGAAACGGGCTCCAAACAGCTACTCACAGTTGCCTTTTTCCATTGCAGTCAACTGCTAGTTACGAAGCTGTACCTTCCCAAAGATTTTTGGATTGAGGAGTCACAAGATTCTCCACCTCTTGCCTTATTTGTATTTCCTTCACAGCTGTATACACACACTCCAGGAGCACTTGCATCTCTTTTCTGAGTGACTCAGACACACAAGAAGTAAACTCCTACCTGTTATTGCCCATAGGAACAGGCAGAGAACACCAGGTCCAAATGCCATGCTGCAGCAGGAAGGCAGTGACAACTGCTTTTCCAGTTGTATCGAAATTCTAGGTCTTAACATTGGTTTCCTCTAACATTGTTTAGTCCCCTCCTGTGTCCATCAAGCACTGCAACAGACAGCACCGGAAATATAGGTCAGATGTGAGCATTAATTAGAATGTTACAGTAAAAGACAATAGACATTTGACATGCAGGCTTTATCATTACTTCCTGACTTCTTGATGGATGACATAGTAGATCAGGAAAGCTGAAGATACAGAACGAATTACCTACCTGGAAATCTCTTTCTCTTTTCAGAAGATGCAGATATGTCCCAGAAAGATTTGCATGCTTGGGCTCCCCTACCTCAAAACCCACATAAATTCTGTTTGCAGTTATCTATGCAGTCCCTGATTTTTCTCTGACTTGAAACAGAAACTAGCAAGTACCCTCAAATGAGGAATCACAGACAGTATTGTTTGTGCTAAAATCCATGCAGTGTTAAGGTAGCTCTTGAGGCAGCTCTCAAGCTATTCTCCCCTAGCTATCAGGTAAATGAAAACAGACACTTCTCCAGAATTTCTAGGAAGACATTCCTTGCCATGACACTAAATTCTACAAATAAGACAGCCTAAACAACAAATAGATGCAAGAAAAAAAAGTTAGTTTAGCCAAACTCACCACTCCCCACCCCCTGCCCTGAGGATCCTAAATGGACGCTTGACCAAAAATATTTCTGTAAATGAAAACACAGGTAGTGATTTTTTCAGTGAACAGCCCTTGTCAAGGCAAGACTCGCAATCAACTCCCTTCGATGTTCATTACATGACTTTCATATTTTAACTGCCTGTATCTACATATGATGGAAATGCTGCTAACCTCTTGGACGTTTCCTTACCACACCTAATTTTATATGATGAAAATTGATGAAAATGACCATCTTGTACTTTTTCCCTTGCAAAAGAAGTAAGTTTCTTAGATGTGCTAAAGCTGACTGAACTAGACTGGAAAGCCCAGCAGCTCAGCATTTGGACTTCTGCTCTTTGAGAACAGATCTTTTGTAGATGGCATGTCTGTAAAGCACATGAGCAACCGGACCTTGGTCTGCAACTTGTACTTCTCTGACTAACTGCAGCTTTTCCAAAGCAAGCCATGTATTTATCTCTATGCAAAGGGGACCAGATGCTGGCAGTGTTTTAGAATGATAGGTGTTCTTCTATCAACAGCTGAGTGGATCCACTGATGTGTAAATGTTTCTCCCCCTTAGTTCATTAAGGAGTGTGAATGTCTCCCAGAGCTAGCCAGACCAGCATGACCACAGCAAACAGGTGGCCCAACCCTGTTTTATTTTTATGCTCTATATTGAGCATAAAAACTGAACAACTAGCAAAAGAATTTTGAAGAGAGTAACAGGCTTGAGGTAGCTTCAACCCATATGTTCCTTCCCAGTGTTGCAACTGTAAACTTATTATAGAGACTAGTAATCACATTAGTATTGTGATAGAACTGTACACTGCCACTGCTGTGTTTTGGCAAGCATAAAGCACATTTGCACTGCGATTTCCATATGCTTTGTGTTGCTCCACAAAATCAGAAATCTTGTGTCACAAGTATCTCCAAATAAGTAAATCTGATAATACATATTTCACCCTCTACACAAGGAATATCTAAAAGGAACTAGTCAGAGCATACTGGAGTCTGACAACTTCTTCTCAGGCCTGTGGTACAAACACTGACTCTGCTCAAGTCAAGCTGAATGACTAGGCAACATCACTAAAGCCATGAAAAAAAAAATTAGATTTAAAAATAAGTCCCAAGTACAAAAAGATAAGGCTTTGGGCAAGCTCTCTGCAAAACCAGGAGAGACTATTACTAACTTTTCAAAGGTCTGACACTTGATTTAAAATATTACTTGCTTTCTGTGACCATTGTTCTATCCAACACCACCGTAAGTCCCTCTCTGAAGGCAGATGCCTTACTGCAGAATATAATAACAGTCACCAAAAACAAAAACAAAACCACAACAAAAACCCACACAACACTATACTGCTCCTTGTATGATAGTATTTTAATATCTGCAATTAGATGTTCCCTCAGGAAGCAGTTCCTGACAGAATACACATAGCTGTGCTTCTCTGTAGCGATTTGAACTAATTTAGTCAGGCTTCATCTTAGAAAGAGCAAAAGGCTGCCTGGACACTTCCACTTCTACAATACAAAATCTTCAGCAACGGGGACATGCTGGCCTGTCACTGGGCCAGCAAAATCTTCTTTACATCCTCCCTCCAGATATTTTTAAACAATGAAGAATCCCCCTCAAAGCCTTCTCCAGGCTAAACAGCCCCAGCAATCTCAGCCTTTCTTCACAGAAGTGCTTGAGTCCCTTTATCATCTTCAGTGGATTCTCTCCCTAGCTCCCTATCTGTCCTGTACTGCAAAGTCCTGAACTGGACACATTACCTGAAGTGTGGCCTCATCAGTGCTGAGTGAAGGGGAAGGATCACCTGCAGATCTGCTAGCAATGCTCCTCCTAGTGCAGATCAGGATACCATTAGCCTTCCTCGCAGCAAGGGCGTAGTGCTGGCTTATGGTCAACCTGGTGTCCACCAGGACCCATAGGTACCTTTCTGTAAAATACAAATGCATTTTACAGCTGGGATGTCCCCATGGAGTTGTTCTTCCTTGTGTGCACTTCCACTTGCTAAACTTTATGATGTTCCATTTTTCCAGCTTGTCAGGGTCCCTTTAGATGGCACCACGACCATCTGGCCTATCAGGCAATCCTCCAAGTTTTGTGTCATCAGCAAGCTTGCTGAGGATATACTCTGCACCACTATCCAGATCATTAATGAAGATGTTAAACAGGACTGGACCCAGTACTGCCCCTTGGGCTACACCTCTAGTTACTGGCCTGGAACTGGGCTTTATGCCACTGACCACCTCACTCTGGGCACAGCCTTCTAGCCAGTTTTCAATCCACCTCATGCTCTGCTTATCCAGCCCTTAGTTAATAGACTGTCTACAAGTATGTTATGGGAGACAACATCAAAAGCCTTACTGAGGTCAAGGCAGGCAATAGCCACTGTTTTCCCCTCATCTACCAAGTCAGACTTCTACAATGACATCACTAAGAGGTTGGTCAAGCACGATTTTGCCTTGATGAATCTATCCCAGCTCTCAGTTATGCAGGCAGCAATCTCCAGCTGAAAGGAGATGATTTCTTAAGCCTTTCCAGCTCAAGCCACCAGCTTACACTTGCCCATGTACATTTATTCTGACACAATACTCAAAGTGATTGTTTTTATTTAGTGTTTTATTTCAGAACATTCAAACTAAACCAGAGAGATATGCCGAGTGTACCATTTTTATAAATTCCATCTTTCAACATTTTTTTAAATGTTCCTGTTGCTTTTGAGAGAGAGAACTGAGGAGCAGAGATAAGCTATGTTCCTGATAAGTATTTCCAACTTATTACCACAAACCCCAAATACCTCATATACGAAGGGTAGAAAAATCATTATTACAGTAAGATCCTAATTTCACACACAGATTTTTTCCTGTTTCTATGGAAATCTGTCTAGACTTGGAAAAGTTGCTAGCTACCAAAACCCATGATTTGCAGAAGAGCTGATTACTGCAGCTCAAGGTTTCTGAGATACTGCGCATTTGCTGTAACCTTCACTCATTCGCAGAAGCAGCCAAATGGATCAGATGCCTAAGAGAGACTTTTAGTCCTTTAGCCTAAGGAAAAACACATCAGAACATCACGAAGTCAAAATTAGCCCCGATCAGAGGAAGAAAAATAATTTGTTTATTTTATAGCCCTTTTTCTTCTGCAAGGGCAACTTAACTATCTCACTAAGAGGAGACAAATAGCAGCTTCTATTTCCTACTGAACAGTTGATTGAGGAATCCACATGATTACGTCTAGGAACACTGAGAAAAACACTGAGAGGCTGTGCAAGTGATCCAGATTTTTTCAGCATTACTTGTCCAGAGTTCAGAAACACGAGTTCTTATAGCCCATGGTTGTGGGTTTGATTTCTTTTTTTAAAAAAATTAATTTATAGTAAGAAAATACAACTTGCTGAAGCCTCAAAATACCAGATTTTGGGACGCATGTAGAATCTCCACTGAATCTTTACAGGACTCAACATATGAGGATACAGTGAATGCACAAAAGCAGCACTGTGTCCTCCCGTGCTTCTTTGTGGCTCCACATCTATTGATGTTTAATTTCCACATAATAAAAGAGCTCGCATTCACTGCAACACTAGCTTGTGTTTCCTGATATTAGGATCAAGCTCAGACACAAAGGACACAAAGTCACAATTCAGTGCACAGCTTCTGACCCACAGATGAGAACAAAGCTACCAGACACTGGTACCCTTCTTAAACTGTTAAAACAATAAACACTGCTGCAGTGTGTGCATCTGATGCTGCCCTTATCATCCTCATGATACTGTTCTATTCCCCACAACTGCAAGTTTCATCACACAAACATAAAAGACATTAAATTTTAAAGAAGGTAGCAAGCCATGAGATTCCAGCAGTTAAAAATAACTAAGGCCACAAGATTAATTTGCCAGCTGAATCTCTATCCTTCACTGATATCACAAAGCGTGTTATATTTATAACAACACAAGCAGCCAGCACTGCTGGTAATTACTTTGGCATTTCTTGGCTCTTAGGAGTTCAAGCTTGACTTGAATTCTTAGCTAGAAGAGGGATGGTAGCCTTGAGAAACAGGTATGGTAAAAATAGACACGTATTATCCTTATGGTGTCTTGCTCCAAAAGGTATGCTTTTCTGGTCCAGCTGGCAGATTTTGGCAGGGCTCTAGCCAACAGAATAAGAGGGAATTCTGAGCTGATCTCTCTATACAAACATTTTGACTTCACCATCTTTTAAAAATACACAGTTCCTGATCAAGACCACAACATCTTCTCGTAGATAAGGCACGAAGAACGACAGCTTTCCAAGAAAAAGGAACTGCCTATATTTTCCCCCTCTTCTCCACCCTAAATCTCAATCTACATTTTGCTTCATGTTAGCTTTAATGCAGAATGAAGTAACTTTCTTCCTTACAGACAGAAAGGGGTCAGCCAAGCAGAACTATATTGCCACTTCCTACACCTAATTAGGCCAGGGCTATAACCATAAGAATGTGTATGGACTGAATTACCTGTGTCTGGGAATACAGTCAAATCCTACAGCTCTGAAACAGCAAATAGAGCAGAAGGCAGTATGCTGGTGCCCTACAAAAGGTGTAGCAGAATGCTTGCACTCTAACAAAATCAGTGACAAGAACAAGTGGTGTCATGAAGGCAGCCAGAGAGTAATGCCAAGTAGCAGAAACCTCCAGGAGAGTGAGTGCCCTGACTGCTGGGCCCAGCCACACTGTCCATGGGGGTAAAGGCAGGCAGTGGCTTCTTGCCTTCTTGTCCTTCTGGTCATTAGCACAGCCAGGCAACGTGCCAAAATAAACAGCATCTGAAACTCAACCCACAGGTAAAGCAGGCCGCCTAATTTTGAACTGACAGTATCTATTACATAAAGCAGGCTGGCTGAGTAAATGAACACATTACCACACTTAATGAAAGTGTCTATATATACATATACACACACACGTATGTATGTCAACATTTCTATTAAACATAATACAAGACAATCCTTCAGGAAATCCACCTCTCATGAAGAATTTAAATTAATTATTTCATCAGTTATTGTACCTGCACTAATAGCTGAGACAGTTACTTAAGAGCTGAGCATTAACATTGTATAAATACTGCAGAAGAAAGAAAAATAAAACTTCATACCAGTAGCATTTTTCCCTAATAACAGAGAGAATAATTCAGGACACATGCAGATACTAGGAGTTCTAACAATAATACATATTCTATGAACACACATCATCAAAACAGCCACAGGTAGGCATCTAAATAAAGGGGATAATTTTCAAGTCCTTCAGCAGATGTGGAAGATATTGCAGAGTCATCAATACTTGTGACCTGTGCAAAGTCACCTTCCTCTCACACAGTTTTCTAACAATAGGTACCTATAGTTGAAAAAATCCCACCATGACTACTGATGGAAAGTTATTGCAGCTGCAGAATACAGCAATATTACAGCCCCTCAGCTTTATTCAGAGGGGCTCCCTTAGGTCTTGGTGAAGGCTTACATTAGACTGGCATTACATCCCAACTCTACATCAATTTCCTTGGTCAAGTCCAGGGCACAAACAAGAAGTTAACCATGATAAACAACCAAACTGAATAGCTGAAAATACCCTGCCATGTTAAGCTGGGTAGGCTACCCACTCCACTAGCTCCAACTGGTATTCACAGCTCTGTCAACTGCTAAGTTACACCAACTGGACAAATAAAGACAGAGCTGCAGCGCTTCACGGAAAGAGCAATTTTATTCTACAAGATTTAAGTAGCCTTTATTTCAGTTGCTGTGGAAAGAGCAAACAATAGTGGAAATCCTAAAGGTGAGAGAGTTAGCAGGGGTATAGGCTGTCAAAAGCTATTTACAAGGAAGGACAGAATATTTTAAACCCACCAATGAATGGTGGAACTCTTCTGCTGAGAAATAAAAACACTATTATCAGAGTCAGGATTTACATCGTATTATGGCATACAATATTAAGTGTAAAAGCCCAGAATATTTCAGGATTGTCATTACTTAATTTGCAATACAAACATTTGTATAGCCCTGAGGTCAGCCAGCACAGCCAGAAGGGGGAACTAACCAAAAGCTAACTCTCAGGAAAAGTCAGTAGCACAGAGTGAGATTGTTAGACACCTGAGAGCCCCACACTCCCCACTAATCAAAATATCTCCCTTCAGAAGGCAGTCAAACTATTGAACAATTCCTCTAAACCATCATACTTTCATCACCATATGTTTTCTATTTTCACAAGGACATAGCAGAGAGAACTGATAAGTGAGGCAGTATCAAATATGTACTCCGCAATGAAAATTAAGTGAGACCTGTAAAGGAAGAGATTGAAGGAACAAGATGGTATCTTGACCCCTCCACAAAGCATCCTTACATCACCCTTATGAAGGGCATTTCAGAATTTCTCTATCTAGCTTCTTCCAGTATACAACTAGGTTTTTTCCAACGGGAATACAGATCACAGAAGAAAATGCATAAAACGTGGTTGAAATTTTTTTCAGCTTGCAGAACTCAAAGTTGCTACTGCCCAACAGCTGATTGAAGGCCTGTGACAAAGTCTTGTGGTCTCAATCGACTGCCTAGTTCAAGTGCCATTATGACAGAATGCAGTTACACACAGCAAGCTGCACCTCACAGTGGGCTCCAACTAGATACCGAGGTATCCTTATGCAGCACAGGTACAATTTGCAGGTGTGGGTTGATGCTTCTGGAGAAACTTGAGTAAATTATAAGGAGAGCTAGAAGAAAGATACTCACGTAGTTTAATCTGGATCATGTAAGTGTACAGGAGAGAAGAATGTATTTATTTTGCACGTGTTCAAGGTCAAAAATGACTATACAAAAAATATACAAAAACCCCACTTGCCCATAACGCAGGGCTGAAAGTAGCAGTATTTTTTTCCACTTAGAATATAAGTCCTCAAATTAAAAGGAAGCATTAGTTGATTCAAACCATCATTTTGAACTGCAGTTCTTAGGATTTTGACAATTTTTCCTTAAGTGCCATTCCCTAAACTACAGTAATTATTGAAAAAGTATCAATTTTCACTAGGAAAAAAAATAAATCTCTCTCTACTGCAGGGAAAGCCACACCATTTAAAACCACAAAACTCATAGTTTGTCATAGATTGCTCAAGACTTCAATTACTGACAAACTCTTGACTCTATTTAAGTCACTGTTAGGATTTATAAGATCTCATTTAGGATAACTTAAACTGTTGCAGTTGTTAATACTGCTATTTAATATCTAATGCTTAAAAAAAAAAAAATAGACTCTTCTAGAGTGATCTCTACCTAAACATCAAAGCTAATATTTGCAGACTGGGGACCCAAGTTTGCAAATATACTATGTAGGAACCCTGGACAGAAGGTTCGACAGAAGAGCCGAACACAGAAATTATCGCAGTTCAAAGAAAATTTTAGGCACTTGCTACTGAAACATAGGGGCCAGCTGTCACATAAAACATCAGGTTGCCTTGAAAAAAACAAGTTTATAACTTCAGCCAAAGCAATACCAGCTACAGAAAGGGTTGCAAAAGCTTTTGTGTTATTGTCCAGTGCAATCTGAATTGTGGCACTTAATTAACTACCAGATTTTACTTCAATGTTATAGCAGTAATAGTACTCATGATGCAAACATTGTGGAGGAAGACAATTCAAAACTACTACATTAAAATTTAAGTTTTACTGTAGCAGTTCTCTGAACTCACTCCCCTTACATGAAATGCAAAGTTCATTCGTGTAGAAGAAGCAACAGTCTGACACTTGAACTCAAACGGATGT
The DNA here is from genome assembly GCA_013397135.1 of Pachyramphus minor. NCBI lineage: Eukaryota > Metazoa > Chordata > Aves > Passeriformes > Tyrannidae > Pachyramphus > Pachyramphus minor. Next base: position 517,766 of record VYXB01003962.1, on the reverse strand, counting down.
TCTAGGATTTTAGACAATATTTTTGTATTACACTATGGTATTATAAAACCAGACATAGAAGTACATTTAATTTATGATAGCTTTCAAGGGCTGTTCACAGATTGATTGGCAGAGACTGGATCAAGCAACGTAAGTACTAATGTCAACAAAGCTAATTGACCGTTTCTGAGATTAGAGTATTGAATAACCAGTGACTGCCTGAGATAAAATCACACACACTGCAGGAAAAAGAGCTTGCAAAAGGGGTGTGGGTACAATGGCCAATAGCCAGAAAAGCCCAGATCTTCCAAGTGAAGTGCATAAACACTCTCCATTCGCGTCTTGCTATTTTATCACCTTCAGGAAAAGATTTTTAATGAAGTTGGATGCTGTGCATCCATTTCTAGATCTAAATCTTGTGTTGATATATGAGCAGAGAAATGAGTACTTTTCCTTAGGTAAGAAAGTGGGGAATGGACGGATAAGTCCTTTCACCTACATGACCATGTCAACTTTTATATTGACTGTTAGCCTGCTCTCCCGTGGAGGAAAGTCTTACTTAACAGATTTTTCTTTTTTTTTTTTCTACTTACCTACCCTTTAAGCCATTCTCTGACTGATTTCAACCAGAGAAGAACAGATTACCAGCAGGTAATTGAGTTTTCATGACTTCTGTAAAATAAGCCAAGCCAGAGAAGACAAAACTGCATTTTGAATGTCTACAGGCCCACCCTCAAAAAACGTGCCATCCAGTTTCCATAACTGAAAATGGTAGCCCACCTGTCATGCCATCTGTGCAGTCTGTGGAAAGAAGGGACTATGTGGCAAAAATGGAGAGGCACGTGAAAAGACAATGAAAAAATCCTTGTTTGACCTCAAGACATAAATTCATAGAAATCTTCCTCATCTGCTGTTCAGAAAACTATTTGCTTATTAAAAACAGCTAAAGTACAAGTATGCGCACACTCCCCTAAGATGCAAACTTCTGGAGCCCAATCTCAGATAACTGAGCACATTTTATTTCTCTAAAACCCATCTATATTTAACCAGAGGCACTCTTTGCAACATGCAGAACAGTTAACAAATGGTACAGAGGACAGACTTATCAAAGAAAATGCAATAGGACAGGAAACAACCTCTAAACTTCCCCATCACCGAGGCTAACTAGCTGAAAACACCCACTAGATCAACCACATTCATATTATCTCCAACCGGACTAACTCAATTCCAATCTGCTCAGTACAGAGTCCCATCATCCTGAAAAATACTCAAAGGTCATACTGCAGCACCATTTAGGAAGAGATTAGGTGCTTAAATGGAAAAGCAACTATATCTGCTGTTAAATTAGATTATAAATTTGTACAGAAAGACACTTTGTGACAGAAATTGAAAGCTAACTGCCTGACAGTAGGAAGGATTTCTCCCCATGGGTATGTGAAGGACAAATATAGTAATAGATAATTTTATTTATGAAAATGTAACAGTTAAAGGACAAGAGGGACTAATTGTTAATCAAATATAAGTCTTTTAGCTTGTGATTATAGTTCTTGCAATTTGTAATATAATAAAGACTGCTTTGTTAGAGGAAGTTGAACAAGGCCTTGCAGCTATGCTTGGTTGATAATTTGTAACACTTGCAACAGCTTGGCAATATTTTGCCAGAGCTAGTTGTGTAAAACCTACCGACACATAATAAGACTTGCTTTGTTAGCAGTAGTTGTGTGATAACTATAGCCTTGAAGTATCCATATAAGGGAATAAAACCTAGAGCTATGTAATTCAAGTAGAAAACCCAAGCGCAAGAGATAAGACCACCTGGAGAAGAAGAAGGCTCTCATAGCAACAAGAGCGGAGAGGTGCTGACTCGATGAGAAACTGAGGAAGCGAGACTGGGAGGGGGCCACAAAAAGGAGGAAGTTACTGAATGTATAAAGTATGGATTAAAACTCCTGGTGGGAGCGTGCCATTGTGGAGCGGAGACTCCAGAGCGCTGCTTTGCTTTTTGCTCCAATAAAAGATAAATTCATTATACACAACTGGTGTACAGTGGTTTTGAATATAACAGGTACAATATTCATTACAATGGTTCTGTGCTTTTTCTACAGTGTTGAAATTGGAGACTGCTGGATATACAACACTTGATCACATGTCCACCTTTAATCACCAATTTCCCTCAAGGCATATACATTTAGTACCACTATTAAAACTAGCAAGCATAAACCTTTCCCACATCCTTTCTTATAGGAACGATTTTTAAGCAAAGTGTTACATACAACTGGGAGCCCCTGGTGGTCTAGTGGTTAAGGATACGGCACTGTAACTGCCGAGGCCCGGGTTCGATTCCCGGTCGGGGAAACTCCCCGGGTAGGTGGAGCCCGTTAGCCCTGTAAGGCAATCCACCTACGTCCTGAGGACCTCGCTGCCACTGTCCAAGCTCGCTTGGCCCCGGCAGATGAACCTTAGGATTAAAGGGTGGGCTCAGTTCTGCGCGCACTGTGTCCCACCTAAAATAAATGCAATGTGCAGGCTGGAAGGCGTACAAAGACCTTCCACAGATCTTCGTTCGCGAAGTCTGGCCATTATTATTATTATTATTATTATTATTATTATTACATACAACTGGTATGTCTAGAAGCCCACAGTAAACCTTCTTCAACATCACAGAAGGTAGAGATGGAAAGAGTCTGAAAGGCTCCACCTGAAACAGATCCTGTTGTCTATGCACATGGGGACCAGAAAGAATCAACTGCTTTTAAAGCATTCCTGATGGAGACTTCACAAACAGGTTCAGAAACCTGAAGAAACCGCCCTCTCCACACTATTGAAATTGGCAGCCCGCTCAGAGAGCACCCAAACCAACACAGTGAGAAATCAGCTGTACACAAAGCTGAACTAAACCATGGCACCTACAGGTCAGCAAAACTTCTTCACTTCATGCAGCATTAGAATTGACAGAATCACAACTAACTGGGATGCAACTAATGAAGATGAAACAGATTCATATTTGCATGTGTTTTCTGCGAAACCTGAAGTTTTCAAAAGAGTTACAAGAGTAACTCCAGCTCTCCATCACAGTACTCCCCAAAGGAAACGGTGGGGAAAAGACTAAACTGGACAAGAAACCACAGACCATAACCATAATTCTAATCATCTTAAATAAGGTAAAAAACAGGTTATAATGCATTCTCCACTGCCTTGTGCTTAAGGGAAAAGCATGAGTCCAGAAAGCTTGTACACATACACTCTCACCTTACTTGCACCACTCAGACACAGCAGCTCACTTCCCATCATCTAAGCCACCAAAATGAGTAGGGACAGTATCACCTATTAACTCTGTATTATACCAGGTTTTTTAAGATTCAAATTTGACTCAGTACAATGCCTAATTGTGAAACGTGAACAAAAACAGTCAATCTTGCCACACAAGGAATGGATAATTAAACAAAACAAACATCAGAGTTCTGTGGTTGAGAACCAGTCTCCTACTACAAGACAATATCAGATAGGCAAGATAATATCAAATAGGCAGATACAGAACCTACCCCAAAGAGTTTAATATATAAACTCCACTATCTTGTCATGCAGTCAGTGTGAGGAACATGAGAGTGTTCCTACAGTATAAACAGATAGGGAGGAGAGAGGGCAAAAGAGTTTGGGCTTCCTATTGTTCCCTCAACTATCTGACTACTCGTAGGCTTTCTGCAATAGGCTCCTGAAGTGGTTCAGAAGGATGGAAACATCTTCTGGTTTTGTAAAGCAACACCAATGCAGGTAACACCCAAAACTGCAGCAATATAAAAATCACACTTAGTACTTTCTTCTGTTTAAGCCCTGCCCTACTGCTCAGAAGACAACCTGACAAAGCATTTCACATACTACACATAAGCATGCTCAGCAGACACGTCTGGACTGTAACAAACACACACTTTGACAGAAGACTGGAGAGCAGCTTAGCAGGAGTAATATTTTTACATTCCTTGAATATATGTATAGAGAGATATATAGATATAAATACATGGAGAATAACATAAAGCTATGATTTCTGAGCTCACATCAGACATAGCTAAATGCACATGCATTAGGAAACGTCCTATCAAAATTGATCCTTCATGCTAAAACACTTATTTTTCTATATGTACATAAATAAATCTATGTGCAAACTAAACACCAAAACACACACACACACACATATTTCCCCAATGCAGTCCACTGTTGTACCTCCCCACGCTCCCGGCCTAACAGGTCGCACAGGATACACACTTTGCCACACGCAGGCGGTGCAGCGAAGCAGGCAGGGAGGGAGAAGTCCCTGGAAGACCGGATGGCTACCGCCGTCCCGTAGCATTCCAGCCCGGCGCTCATAGCCGTGGCAGAGCTCTCCTTCCCATGCAGTCCACTGTGCGCCTCGCCAGGAGCGGCTGCCCAGGAGCTCAGCTCGGGGAGCACCGGCTGTTTTCCGCCCCCTCCCCACCTCCGCCCAGGCCGCGATCCTACCTGGCGGCGAAGGAGGGCAGGAGCCGGCATGGCCCCGCCAGCT